>CAXHTJ010001127.1:0-32169 GCA_964019445.1 Populus tremula
TTAGGTAAACATCTGAATATTCTTTTTAGCAGTGCCATAATCTATTTTTGGGTTATTTTTCAATTTACATTTTTTTTCTCTTAAAAAAAATTAAAAAATTAAAAAAATATATTATCAAAAAATATAACAATGAAAAAAGGATGCTAAAACGCTCAAAAAATAGTAAAAAATTGGTTGAGGAGATTTAAAAATATATAAATTAAAATTTGACAGTGTTTTATTGACTGATGAGAGCCATGTTGACAAATAAAATTTAATTTGAGGAAGAAAAGTCTAAAATCAGATGTTTATGGACTCAATTAAATTTTATTGAAGGTTTAATTGAATTTATGGAGACTTTTATTACAAGAAAAATTGATTTTGGAGTTAATTTGGGTTTTAATTGGAAGAAATTAAAGTTATGGGGTCAAAATATAATTTTTAAGAGTTAATTTGGTCAATCAGGGGCTTAATTGCATAAATATTGAAGTTTGATGACCAATATGGACTTAATTGAAGAAATCTGAAACCAAGGATCAAAATGAAAAAAGGGCGTGTAAATAGAGTGGCTGTAATTAAACCAAATCAAGGGCCAAATTGAAGAAATTAGAAGTTTATTGCTCAATTGAGGGTCAAATTGCATAAATTCAAGACCAATAATCAAAGTGAAAAAGGCAGCCAACTTCAGGGTCGTTGATTGAATTTGGCAAGGATGTAATTGAATTGATTTTTACAATCAAAATTGCAATTGAGGACTTGATTGAACAAATCACAAATTGACGACCAATGTGAACTCTAACACATTCTGCCGACTTTTTCTTTTAAGTGAAATGGCTTGTTTTGTCCAAAAAAGCATCGTTTCATCCACTATTCATTTTAAAAAAATCAAGTCTCGAAACGGTGTCGTTTTGAATGGCACTGCAAACTTTCTTCTTCCCCCGGACATGCAGAGAAACAGGGTAAAGGAGCTGCGTTCCCCTGCATTTTCACCGACATTTCTTCCTCTACAAAGCTTAAAAAGATGCCGACCGAGAACACCCACTTGTTAAGTTAACTTGTGGCCTCCCACGTGTTGGAGAAATGGAGTAGACGTGCCTCGAGCAGTCGTGGGGCAGCAGCACAGTGGCCGCCCCAGCCATGTCTCTTCCCCTGTTTTCCTATAAATACAGGGGAAGAGAGCATAAGAGAGGGCATAAGACAGAAGGGAGAAAATGAAGAGAGAAGGAAAGAAAAAAACAGAGAAAGGAAAGTATAAGAAGTAGAGAAGAGAATGAAAAACAGAGGAGAGAGAGAGAGAAGGAAAAAAAACAAAATAGAGAGGGGCAGAGGGAGAGAACGATCGCCTCCAGCTTAGTAGCGCAACCATTGCGCCTCCTCTCCATCGCCAGTAGCAGCAACAGCTCATCGAGCAGAAGAAGAAAAGAAAAGAAAAAAATAGAGGCTCTCGCCTCTGCACAGAGGAAGAAGAATGAGAAGCAGTGTGCCATCGTGCCCTCAGCTACCACCAGCAGCTTTGTTCTGCCACCACCACAGTCGCCAGAAGCACCGTGAGCCACCATAGGTAAGCCTTCTTCCCTTTTCCTTTCTTCTTCTTCCTCTTCTGCATCTTCTTCTCCACTGTTCACATTGCATGTGAATAATGGAGAGACCCACTGTTTAAATGGGTTAGCAGATTTGACCCAAATAAAAATTGTAAATTGTAAATTTTCTCGTGTTTTTCGACCAAATTTTGCTTAATATCGGTCTGTATTTTATACCAAAAAAATACATATCCGGTATTAAATACCTGGTTTTTGTCAAAAACTTTCAAAATACAAAACAAATTTAAAAACAAAAAATATATTTTTGTGCATACAGCCAAGTGTCTCAAAGCTAAAAAATCATACTATGTTTTTCATACAAAAAAAAAAAAACAATGTTTTAGCATGCATTTTGGCTTTAATAACCAGTTTATTGAGAACATTGACCAAAATTGCAAAAATAACAAAAACTTTATTTTGTTTCTCTTTTAGTATCCGGGGTACAACATTACACGTAATACGTATTCCAGTTATTAAATTCTTTTTTTTTTCGAACTCTAGAACAGTTAGGTTCTACCATATTAAGATAAGAACCTTCTTATTAAGGAGGGCTTTTCTTGAACCTTAGACAGACCAACAATTAGAAAACACAACAAGATCTTAGGTTTTATCAGACAATAAAACAATGGAGTTTACCTTAGTTAGGGCGTATTTCGAGTGCTAATACCTTCCATTTACGCAACTAATCTTCGTACCCTATCTCTGAGACCATTTAGGGTTCCTAGTGACCAGAATGCTAGGTGGCGACTCCCAGTTCATATTTTACTGATAAAAGACAAGAATTATTTGTCTCTACATATTTGCCAGATAGACCATATTACATTTTTCCTGAGTGTGGACGATTGGCGCGACGCCGCACACATGCGACAGGGTTTATGAAGACACCTACTATAACACACTTTAAAGCTTTGAAGCAAATTCTTCGATATATCAAAGGTACTGTTGATTTTGGCTTATTCTATAATTATTATAATAGCTTTAAACTTATGGGTTATAGTGATAGTGATTGTGATGGAGATATGGATGATAAAAAGAGCACAACATGCTTTGTTTTCTATATGGGAAACACAATATTCATATGGAGTTCAAAGAAGCAATTTATAGTCATTTTGTCAATATGTGAAGCTGAATATATAGTTACTACATCATGTGTTTGTCATTCCATATGGCTAAGGAGATTATTGAAGGAATTATAAATGCCACAAGATAACTTATTAGTTATTGCATTAGCAAAGAATTCAGTATTTCATGATAGAAATAAGTATATTGACACAAGATTTCATTACTTACAAGATTACATTGCAAACAAGGAAGTTGGAGTCAAATATATGAAAACACAAGACCAAGTTGTGGATATCTTCACAAAGCCGCTTAAATATGAAGTGATTTCCAAGATGAGAGACATATTGGGAGTTATGACGAAATCAAGTTTAAGGGGGGATGTTGAAGTAAACTGATGTCTGAAAATTAGTTAAACCAGTTGAATGGTTGGAAATAGGTCAACCACACTACCAAAAAATCATTAAATAATAACAAAAATACCAAGGAAATATTTTCATTGGTAAATTGCTGACGGAATTTATCGACAGAAATATTCCCACGATATTTACCGAGGGAATTACATTAGAAAACAAAATAATCAAAACAAAGGAAAAAAACGATGACGTGCCATTTTTACCAAAGAAATTTATTCCATCGGTAAATTCGTTGGTAAACAGCAAACATTGTTCATCATGTCAATTCCGTCAGTATTTTTCAGAGAGCTCTGGAACTGTTCACTTCCCAATTGCACTATTAATTACTGTTCTTTACAGACAAAATCGCCGACGGATTGAAAATTCATCGGTGTTATTTGACACTTTTTGGAAAAAAATTTATTAAATTAAAATTTTAAATTAAATATTATATACAAAATTACCGACAGATTAAAAAGTTGTTGGTGATATATTGCGGTTTCTAAAATTTTTTGATTAAATTAAATATTACAAACGGAATCACAGACGGATTGAAAAGTCGTCAGTGATATTTGGCGGTTTATGAAATTTTTTTATTAAATTAAAATTTTAAATTAAATATTACAGATGGAATCACCGAAGAAATGATTAAAAATATTAATATTTAATTATCCATCAGTAAAACGCCCAATAAAAAGGCTATAATCTCTAATTTCACAACAGACGAGGCTCCATTCTTTTTCTTCTTCTTCCCCACATGTAAAAAACATCAATATCCATTTCTTTCTCTTCTCATCTCTCCTCAACTCCTTCTCTTCTCCTTCATGCTCAAGTATGTATTTTTCTCCTCTTTTCCTTTTCTTCTCAGTTTTTTTTTTAATTAATATACTTTATGATTTTTTCCCTTCTTAGCTTAACTTGCAACCACATTAAGGTAAGATTTTTATTTTTTCTTCTTTTTTCATGTTTTTTTTTTCACTATATTATTTTTTAAATTTTATTTGTAATTGTTTTTGTTCTTAATAATTGTATGAATATTGTTGTAGGATTTGTTTTTCATATGATTTTCTAATTTTTTTTCGAAGCGTTTTGAGTATTATAGAGTGTTGATTTATATTAATTTAATTTTTTATAGCGTTGTAAAAAGGATTTTTTTATATATTTTTAAATAAATACCGACGGAATTACATACAGTATTTTTCCGAGGGAAATACTGACGGAATGAAGCATATATATTTTTTTCATGCCTTTTCCGTCAGTAAATGCATCAGTAATAATATTTTTTTATTACCAACAAATTTACCGATGGACAAAAATTACCGACGAAAGATTCACCAACGGTGCATTTCTGTCCGTAATTTCGTTGGTAAATTAATTACTAACAGAATGATAGTACAAATACCGGCGGAAAATTCTATTGGTAAATCTAAAGATTGTGGTAGTGTTGGTTGAGACAAAGCAACCGGATGGAATAAGTTGAAACGACTGACCGGTTTGAAAATGGTTGATCGATTCGGAAATGGTTGACTAGTTCAGTCGGTAGAATACAATTCCTGCTTAGATTAAGATTTCTTTGTATTAGTTTATTTTTTTATATAGGCTAGGACTTAATGCCAATAACTAGGCTTGTAATTTGAGGCATTATTAAGTGAATATATATAGAGAGTGAAATCAAAGAGAGAGAAATTTCAATAAAGTTAATCTTTCTCTCATTCTTCTTCTTATTCTTTAGCTTTGTTCTTGAGGTTTTTTTTTTTTTTTTTTATCTTGCATTATTGTGTTGATCTCACACCACACATGTTTTACCTCTAACATATGAAGGCTTATCCTAGAAACACTACACCATTAAACAGTTTTACCGACGGATTAGGCCCGTTGGTCTCAGCACAAGAACCATCGGTAAAAATATTAATGACGGTCTCACTGACGGAATCTGTTCGTCGAAATTTTGATCATCAGTAATTTCCCATTTCGTCGCCAATTTTGTCGGTAATAAAAAAATCCAAACACCGACGGTTTTACAAATGGAAAGGTGCGCCAGAAAAAAATTACCTGCGAGAATTTTACCGATGGAATAAGTCCGTTTGTGTTTCCAATGGTATTTACCGATGAAATTTCTGTTGGTGATTGTGGCATTGGCGGTAAATATTCAGAACTCCATGTCAAATACTGACGGAATATATCCATCAATAATAGTAATGGACATTACTGACGGAATATATCCGTTAGCGATTGTGGCATGGGCGGTAATTTTTTTCCAACTCTCGGTAAAATACCGACAGCATGTTTCCGTCTGGAAATCTGTCAGTATTTATTTAAAATACAAAAAAAATTAGTTATTAACAGGAAAAAAACTTAATTACCAAATAAATTTGCTTTAAACATTAAAAATGTAAAAATAATGTTAAATAATATTCGTCCAAATATTCATTACAAATTTAATGTTTTTAAAAACAAAAATAAACTAAAATAGCGGCGAAGCTGGAGGAGGACGAGGACGAGGACGAGGCTAGTTGTTGTTGGGACCGTACGACTAAAAGGGAGCACATGGATCATCACCCATCTTTGATCTAATCTCCATAACCATTTGACGGAGCTTATCATAATCCTTCGAGAGGCGTTGATATTGTTGTTTTAAGGCTATGAACTCCTCTAACTAGGTGCTTGATACTGGTGGAGAGCTCCCAACGGTTGAGACACTAAGAATCGATCGCAACTTTTTGGTTGTTGTATTGGAGAGGCCGTGTCCCGATTTTTATTGGGTCCACCAGATGATCCGATCTCCATCCATAAATCTGGATGGGTCGAAGGATCGTCCCCATATCTCTCCCTCAACCGGCTATTATAAGTCTCTTGAATTTTTTTTTTAAATCATCATATTCAATTCAAGAAAACAATAACATACGAAATAAAATGATTGAACAAACATACCATAAAGTGCTAGGCACGGTTGTCCACGTACTGTTGCACCCCTTTTTGGCGGTCTTGACTCCACACGTGCGTCTTTACAAATAGCTCCATTGGACTCGACTCACGTCTAGAAGACGTAGCCTGTAAGAAAAAAAAATTGCAACTTAAATATATTTATAAGCAACAACAAATTAATTAACGATATATTTCATTTAAATTAATCTTACCATCCGCTTTGCATGTGCGCTAAATGGGACGTTGCCGCCGGTGTGCGTGGTCACCAAACCATGAATTTGTCGGTTCTGGTTGTCGGCTCCGGACTGTGAGCGCCCTGAGAACTGCTCAGACGTCACGTGCTCAATATATGCTGCCCATATATATCTTGAGATGAATGGAGGTTTGAATTCCCGCTAAACCGCCACCTCATTCCATCCTTCAAGACCGTTGTCCCTAGCATATCTTTCGCCTTTTTTTGGGTGTCATACCAAAAATCACGCAACCTACTTCCATCGTAACTAATTAGAATGTAGAACATAAATTAAAAATTAAAAATAAATATTATTTTTGATGTTATCTAGTTGCCGCGTGATTCTCCCATACCCTCCTGAAAACATTGTTGTCCGTGCTATCCCAATCAAATTTATGTTGTGTCTATAAATAATTCCTTTAAAATAAAAATATTACAAGATATAAAATTATAAAAATTATTTATTAAAAATAAACTGGAAATTAAAAATTAACACCTACATGAAATCGCTGAAACCAGACATCAATAGTAGGTCTCCACTCAGGATGTCTGGAGACCTGACTCCATTGAAACAATGAAATCTCCATCGACGATTTAAATGCCGATATTATTGTCCTGACAGCCTCAATGTTTGTGAACCTGAAATTAAAAAAAATTAATAAAATATTAATTAGTTGTTCATAAATTATGTTATAAGTATATATATATGAAAAAACTAAAACCTAAACAAACTTACATTGAGAGGTCATCCTTCCATTGTGCAAGGTACTTGCGGGTGAATTGACCCCGCTGTGAAGGCACACCGCCTCTGCGCTGTAAAACTGCGCTAGAAGAGCCAACATCACAAGTTGGCGCAGTTGCCTCGCTGCTCTGTGATCAGCACCTAAGGAGATGTCCTCCTCGTTGCTAGAAGAACTAGTTGCATTCGTTTGCTGCCGACGTGCTGTAGATTTAATTCGACACATCTACACAAATGTACCCAAATTATTACATAATTTAACTTTGATTATTTAAAAACAATTCAGCAGCACCTCCCTTATACTGGAGACTACCCATAGTTTTCAAATTTTCAAACCTGCAATCTTTACAATAACCACAATCCAATTGACTCAAGCAAAATCATATATACAACCTAACATCTATGAAAATTCAATCATTTAAAAAAATTCGACAGCACCTCCTATATATTAGAGACTACCCACTATTTTCATACCTATAAATATTAATAATTATATAAATATTGCAAAATCAACTCTATACAACCTAACATATACAACTTAATTTCTATAGAAATTCAACATCTATATTTTTTCAACTAACATCAATACAAATTCATAATTAACAATTAAAATTAATCAAAATAACAAACAACATAACAAACAATAATATCCTAAAATTAAGATAAACTAATTAAATTTAATTATATATTTCAATTAACATTTAAAACATAAATTCAACAATAACAATTATTGCAAAACAAACAATAATATCCCAAAATTAAGATAAAATAATTAAATTTAATTCTATATTTCAATTAACATTTTAAACATAAATTCAACAATAACATTTATGGCAATACAAACAATACTATCATAAAATTAATAAATAAAAAGAAAAAACCAAAGAACACTACACAAAACATCCTAAACACATAACAAAAAAACACTACATAAATTCAAAATAAATTTAGGAATAAAAAATACTTACCTTAATAGTGTGTTGATTTGAAGATTTTATCTACAAACAATACACAAAACAAAGAACACAAAAAAAAATCATAATTAATGTCGATACACGACGTCGGGCGACGGCTCCGCTCATTTTTGTTTATTTAACAAAAAAAAGATTTGTTTAATTAGGGGAAATGAAAATTTTATTGGAGTCGCCATCTAGTAATTTGAGGGAACTAGAAATCCCAAATTAGACACTGGTCCCAGAGATTCGGGTACTGGGTTAGTTATGATTAAGGGAAGGTAGACACCACCCTTAAAACATCCTTTCAAAAGAAAGGTTACCCTTACTTGTGTGTTTTTTTATTTGTTTCAAATGATATTATATTTTGAGTTTATTTGCAATTTTATTATTATTTTTTTATGGTTAACGTCGGTCCCTAAAAAATAGGAGACACGTTAAAAATGACATCAGTCCCTAAAAATAGGAGACTTGTCTAAAATATTGACGTTTAACCCTAAAAAGGAGAAGTACGTCTGAATTACCAAAAAACTATGGACATAATCCATATTTGGTATTTAAACTTTTGACATCGGTCCTTTTATGAAAAAGAGACGTGTCGATAAAATATTCGTTTATAAAATAAAACTATTTTGATATCGTTGAGATATGGGTATAACTATATTTGAAAATTGGGCTTTGGACCCACGAATGATGACATAATAGGATGGGTGTTGGACCCGCGTTGTTATTTTTTTATTATTATTTTTTTGTTTTACAACATGCAAGAAAATTTATATACAAAATAAAAAAAAAATTAGCAATCTAAATAAAATTACATGAGTGACACAGTATAGGTAAAAAACTGAAATACCCTCGGATTTCTTGAAAAATTACGAAAATGCCACTGCCGGAGCGTGTGTCTCACGCGCTGTCACTGTTGACGATGGCGAAATTTTCCGGCGAGATTTCTGGCCAACCGATGGTCGGTTCTGGTAGATCTGAGGTCGAGGATTCTGTTGGTGGTGGTCTCGACGGTCGTTGATGGCTGACGAGGGAGAATCGACGACTTGAAGCTTCGGTGGCCGGCGAGAATCGCGGCCTTTTTCCGGCCAGATGAGGCGGCGAAAACGGTTAAAACCGCCGGGGTTTTGCTTTACACCAGTGGATCAACCTTTCTGCGGTGGTTCGGAGGCTGGAGGCGGCCGGAAAGTGGAGATCGGATGAGAGAGAGGACGTCGCCGGCGAGAGGAGAGAGAAGCTCTGAGTCACGCTATGGTGTGGACGCGTGTACACCTGTACTGCCAAATCTATACACCGTTGGATCTCGGATGAATAGATCGGATGGCTGTGATTGGCTAGATCTGAGGTCGATCGACGGCTGGATTGTCTGGGTTTAAATCCGGTGTGACGCGGTGCACCGAAATCTCGGTACACCGGATGACGTGGCTTAACGGGATTAAATCTGGATTATTTCAATGGCTGAGATGAGTTGGGATATATTTGGTATTTTTTAAATTGTTTTTTTTTTAACAATATCCTACTCTGTGAAGAAAAACTAAAAAAAACTAGTACAATAACAATTTTTTTTTTTTTTTTTTCTCCTCCCGTCCCTTCTTTTTTTTTTCTTTTTTCTGCCCCCCTCTCGTGGCTATTTATAGCCACGGGACAACAACCATAAATTCTATTTTATTATATATAATAAAAATAATGCACACAACTACCATAATTTTGTTTATTATATATAATAAATAAATATTGCACACAACTACCATAATTTTGTTTTATTATATATAATAATAAATATTTACATGGGTA
The DNA here is from genome assembly GCA_964019445.1 of Populus tremula. NCBI lineage: Eukaryota > Viridiplantae > Streptophyta > Magnoliopsida > Malpighiales > Salicaceae > Populus > Populus tremula. Next base: position 9,660 of record CAXHTJ010001127.1, read on the forward strand.
AAACTAAAAATTCAAATCAGTATTAGAAAAATCCCGTTTCAACCGCCAAAAAATGAAATACCAAAAAAACAATTTGATGGGTATCGACCCGATGAACCGGGTTTTGGTCGAAAATGACGGTTTTGACCCAAGACAACCCGAAACTCATTTTTTTACCCTGGTCGACATGGTATGACCCGTATTGACCCGGTGAACTCGGTTTTGGTCGAAAATGATGTTTTTGACCCGAAACAGCCCGAAACTCATTTTTTACCCTGGTCGACATGGTATGACCCGTATTGACCCGGTGAACCCGATTTTGGTTGAAAATGATGTTTTTGACCCGAAACAGCCCGAAACTCATTTTTTTACCCTGGTCGACATGGTTTGAATGAAGAGATGCGGTTGACTCGAGAGAGAAAAAAAATATTTTTGAATTTTCAAATTTTTTCTTAATGTTTTTTTTTATTTTTTGAAAATATATAAAAAACATGGGTCAAAAATTGGGTAGCAACAGATGCCCCCTCTTTACAATGCTTACGAAGCAAAAATCCTCGATGTTTTGCATAGTAAGCTTTGTAAAGAAAAAAACTTGTCTTTCTGTCTCTCTTTTTTTCGTTAACCTGAGATCCCATCTGGCGACCTCCTTTACCAAAACCAAAGAATGTGTAAAACGTGGTCTCATTGTAATGGGTAACCAACCCAGGTGGAAAGAATGTGAAAAAAATGGTCTCATTATGATGGGTGACCTACCCAAATAGAAAGAATATGAAGTGCGGTCTCATTGTAATGGGTGACCTACCCAAAAAGGAAAGAGTGGTCTCATTGTAATGGGTAACCAACCCAGGTGGAAAATAATGTGAAGTGTTGTCTCATTGTAATGGGTGACCTACCCAGATGGAAAAAATATGATGAAGTGGTCTCGTTGTGATGGGCGACCTACCCAAATAGAAAGAATGTGAAGTGCGGTCTCATTGTAATGGGTGACCTACCCAAAAATGGAAAAAATATGAAGTGTGGTCTCATTGTAATGGGTAACCTACCCAGATGGAAAAAATATGATGAAGTGGTCTCGTTGTGATGGGCGACCTACCCAAATAGAAAGAATGTGAAGTAAAGAATTTTGTGAGTGGTCTAATTGTTCCAGGCGACCTGCCCGATGATAAAATGCGAGGAAACTCGCAAGTGGTCTAATTGTTCCAGGCGACCTGCCCGATGATAAAATGCGATGAAAATCGCAAGTGGTCTAATTGTTCCAGGCGACCTGCCCGATAAATGAAAAAAAATGCGAGGAAACTCGCAAGTGGTCTAATTGTTCCAGGCGACCTGCCCGATGATAAAATGCGAGGAAACTCGCAAGTGGTCTAATTGTTCCAGGCGACCTGCCCGATGATAAAATGCGATGAAAATCGCAAGTGGTCTAATTGTTCCAGGCGACCTGCCCGATAAATGAAAAAAATGCGAGGAAACTCGCAAGTGGTCTAATTGTTCCAGGCGACCTGCCCGATGATAAAATGCGAGAACTCGCAAGTGGTCTAATTGTTCCAGGCGACCTGCCCGATGATAAAATGCGATGAAAATCGCAAGTGGTCTAATTGTTCCAGGCGACCTGCCCGATGATAAAATGCGAGGGAACTCGCAAGTGGTCAAATTGTTCCAGGCGACCTGCCCGATGCTAAAATGCGAGGGGAACTCGCAAGTGGTCAAATTGTTCCAGGCGACCTGCCCGATGCTAAAATGCGAGCAAACTCGCAAGTGGTCTAATTGTTCCAGGCGACCTGCCCGATGATAAAATGCTTGAAAGTGAATGAGCTTCAGGGTTGATGAAAACTTCTAAAGGAAGTCATACCTGTACGGTTGAGATTTGATCTGTAAATTGATCTCAAAGATGATGTAAGCTTCTCACGAAAGTCGTATATGTAAAGCTGAGATCTGATTTGCAAATCAATCTCAAAGATAACACTCAAGAAAGTCTTACATGTATAGTTGAGATCTGATTTGCGAATGGATCAGGAAAGCTTCTCAAGAAAGTCTTGTATGTACGGTTGGGATTTGATTTGTAAATGGATCCCAAAAGATGAGGAAAGCTTCCCAAGGAAGTCTTGTATCTACGGCTAAGATCTGATCTTCTATTGAAAATGATGACCGGAGCAAATTCCCTATAAATCACGCAATATTGGGCAAAAGACATCATCCACTTCTCACATTTTCAATACTCTCAAAGTTCTTAACTTTTGAAGTTTTAACCATGTCTTCCTCTTCTTCCAATGCTAATCCAAACCTTGTTCCTGCGGCAGAGCCTGTAGTTTGGCGTACAACCTTTGAAGTGAATGGTCGTCCAGTTACAATAGAGGATACTGTAATGGACGATGAAGATACCGTTGTAGCAGTGGCTAGAGACATGATCCTTCCTCGTGATGAAATGATGCTGGCAGCGAGGACCGATATTGAAGCAGTGAATCAGTCACTTGCTCTTAGTATCAGAGCTACTTCGTCTTTGGTGAATGTTGCGGAGCGTCTTCATGCCAGAAGACTTGAGTTGAATACTCAAATTCCTGAGCTCCATAATCAGATTGAGAATTTAAGGAAAAGGCTCCATGATGAGAGACGTTACAGGAACGAATTGGAGAGGAGAAACCAAGAGCTCAATGCACGTGTTGACTTTTGGAGGGACTATGTTAACACTCGACACCTCGAGTTCGAGGAAGAGATGGAGCGCATGCATAAGCAATTTGAGGAATTCCGAGGCATGATTGGCCATCAAGATGAAAATATCCCTAATCGTCCTCGCAGTGTTTAACGTTTGTACTTGTAAACCATTATGCCTATGAATAAAAATCCATCTTCTCGTCTTCATTCATGAATTTTGCCTTTGTGGAATTGCCATATTTGATATGATTTAAAAGAACTTCAATTCATCTTTGTCTCGTTGGATCCCATGAGGAGTTTTGTTTCGAGAGATATCTGCAAAACAAATATGCGATGCTTGTGAAGTGAGATGATATGCAATGCATCTTACCTGTTTTTGAAATATAGATCCCCGTTCATCTTGTTTGAGGGTTTTGACTTTGAGTGAGCTCTTTTGATTTACGCGTACTTCAAGTCTACTCAAGCTGACCCATGTTGTCCATTTTTTGAGTTTCCCAACAGTCACTGCACGTTTCTCTATTGGTAACTTCACTAAGAGAATCAGCTTCTCCGTGGCCCGACATTGTCCTGAGATTTCATCTGCATTTCTCTTACTGAAGATGTATCAGTTATCTTGTTGTCTAACTGATCATATTGTAAGAGTCAACAATCTCCTTTCATAGATACTGAAAATCATACTATTTCAGTCCGCATGCTAGAAGAAGTCCACAGTTTTATCATGTGTATTTTCCACTAGGGAAGCAAATTTCTTTGCTGTTAAGGATCTGGTAACTGCTTCTCTGCCCCCTGGGAGAATTAACTGCCTCATTTCATTTCCTCCTTTGCTCTTGTTGTCATTAGAATCTCTGATTTTCTAATGGTGCCTCATAACGTGTTATATGCTCATTTTTCTTACAAAGAAAACCTTTTTTCAAAAATGATTTTTTAAAAGATCTGTTTTGTTCCAGAAAACTGAAACTCTCAATGTCTGTTTATAACAATGTTCAGGCAATTCTGGGGCTTTATGTCAAATCTCTTGGTAAAAGTAATCTAAGATGAAGGTAAGTGATGAGATGACCTTCTGCTTTGGTTTTCAAAGTGTTCAAGCGATTGCTTGAAGGTATTTTGAGAGAAAAGAAACAATTTGCCTTTTATCTTTAGAAACACTCTTTTTAACAGCATGAATAATAATGAGTAATTATTTGCTATGCTATGACTCTTTGTGGAAAAGTCTCTTACATTTTGAGAACGCCGTTTATTGATCCAGGTCGCTTACTTGATTAGAAAGGACTTCAAAGGCACATAATGTATTTATGGCTCAAGGCTATAAAAGAAAGAGTATTCCATAAGCTCAAAAAGTGTTTAAGGGCTTATAAACTATAGATCACTATTATCTTGTCTTATTTTCTTTTGCTACCTTGACAACAAAAATGATGAATATTCCAAATGAGGAACTTCTGTTTTCTTTTTGTTATTCCCATATTTGTTAGGAATTCTCTCAATTGTTTGGAATTTAATTGAATTCTTTGTTGTCAGACTTTCTTTATAAGCTCACATGCCTTCAAGAAATTTCCTTAATCATATTTCTCTTTTTGCCCCCTAGTGTAGGGTGTGATCTTAGTTAAGGTTCTCATGAAAGAAAAGGCTTTAAATAGACTCAGCTCAAATTGGGACTGCAAAGGATAATTTTAAAGAAAGTGAAAGGAATATCAAAGATGGCCTTTCCTCATTTCAAGTAAGATCAGTTAAAACCAATAAACTTTGTCCATATCCAACGTAATGCTTTGGATTTGTAAGATACCATGTTTTGCGAGTCCATGACAAACTAATGTACTACCAACCATTATTCATGCTGATAAAATGTGGATCCAAGACATAATTTGGGTGATAGTTGTTCCAATTGCATGTTTTGACTTGTTTGGTCATCTCTTTCAAGGGAATTGCTCTGAACATTATTCCAAACAAATCATTGATTTATTTCATTGAAATCACAAACAAAATCAGTTCTTTTAAAACCTCATTTAAGAAGAATGGATTCTCCTGTAAAAAAAAGTTTGAAAGATCAAATTGTTGAGCCATTGAGATCATGCATGGGCTTTTTGGTGAGGTATAATGCAAAGAGAATTTCCTGGCCAAAACTTTATTGATTTGATTGGATGAAACCATCATACATAATACTTTTTCACAGAATCAGAGTTCACAGGCCTAGGTAAATCATCTCCATCCATCCTACTTAACAACAGAGCTCCTCCAGATAGTGTTTTCTTCACTACATATGGGCCTTCATAGTTTGGTGCCCACTTGCTTCGGTCTTCACTTGGTAATGGCAAGATTTTCATAGTACAAGATCCCCTTCTTTGAATTCTCTTGCATGATTGGGCAAAGGGTTGGACTTCACATTTGGTGCATCATCAAAAGATATCCATCCAGCTTTTATCAATTGCAAAAGCTTGTTCTTAAATGCATTACAACTTTCAATGTTATGCCCAGCAGCGCCAGCATGATACTCACATTTCAGATCTGTCTTATACCAATTTGGGTATGGAGGTTGCAGTGGGGTTAAGGGAATAGGGGCTATTTGCCCAATACTCAACAACTTCGAGTACATTTCTCCTAAGGGAAGTGGTAATGGTGGCAGTCGTTCTTGGGTTCTTTGAAAATTCCTTCTTGGAGGATTAACAATCTGGTTACTTTCTTGGTTATTTGGTTGATTTTGTTGGTTGGTAGGGAAATGTTTAGTGAAGTTTACACTTGCAACTTGTTGGGTAGGTATTTGGAAGTTATAATGATAGTAATTCTTTTTCATACCCTTATACACTTCTTCCACATTGTTCACATCGGCATCCTTTTTCCCAGTAAAGCCTTTCTTCTCAGTAGGCTCTGACATTCTCCCCGCTCTTATCGCTTGTTCTATTCTCTCAGCGATAGTTACAGCATCATAGAAATGCTGAGCTGAACTACCCACCAGGTGTTCAAAGTATGGAGATTTAAAAGTGTTAGAAAACAGAGTGACCATTTCTTTTTCTAACAAAGAGGGTTGCACATGCGATGCTTTTTCACGCCATCTCAAAGCGTATTCTCTTACAGTCTCTTTGCTGCCCTTCTCCATGACTAACAAGCTTGACCTGTCCGGGGCTACCTCCATGTTGAATTTATACTGCTCCACAAAGGCTTTTACCAAATCTTTCCACTTTCTGATCTTGGTGTTATCCAGCCTTGTATACCAGCTTAATGCCGATCCAGAAAGACTGTCTTGAAAGAAATGGATGAGAAGTTTCTCATCATTCACTACTTCTGCCATCTTATTGCAGTAAGATTTAAGATGCGTGACTGGGCATTCAGTTCCCGTATACTTGATGAATTCTGGTACCCTAAATTTTCTGGGTACAACTACATTTGGAACTAAACACATTTCTGCAGCATAAACAGGATCATATAAGTCTGCCCCTTCTACTGCCTTCAATCTCTCTTCCAGAGCGGTCAATTTATCATAATCGATATTTTCAGAGAATTTCATCCTTTGTGGGTCATCAGTTGCCAGGTTTACATTAACTGGCACTTGTGCTGGTGGAACATTGGCAGTGAACTGTTGTTCAAATGAAGAGGGATTTGCCCCTAAATTTTGAGGCGGGATAACAAAGGGAGCTGATGGCATAGATATAGATGGAGTTGCAACTGCCGGCTGAGTAGAGGTGCCTTCCCCAGACTTGGATACTAGGGCCTGCTCGAGTAGACTTGTAAGTCGTGCTATATCATTTTTCATGTTCTCCAACTCTCTTTGATAATGAGCCTCCAGGTGTGCCCTTTCTTCGTTCTCCATTATCTTCCTTCGTTGTCGAGTGTAATGAATTTTACGGCCTTTTGGGGGATCTATATTTTAACCTGAGTGAATGCAAGTAAACTAAATGAAATGCACAAATGGATGCAAAATGCATATGGTTTATGCATGTTTGTTATTGGTTTCAATTTTTTTTTAACTTATACGAGGAACAGACCAGATCAGATTCTCTTAAAAAGTTCTCACTGAGGACTCCAAACCTACAGGGACTTGAACCGATTTAGGGGAGAAATTTGATGCATGTTCTGATGGCAAACAATCCCTTCATCATGTTGGTTCAATCTGATCTGGTCAAAAATTCCTCAATAGTAATGGTTTTTTTAATCTCACACTTCCTATGAGGATCGGTGGAGATTTAATGAGAATATTAAATGTATATGAACATGTATGTTAATGCATTGATATTTGTTTGTGTCCTAAAGGTATATCCTAATTGATAGGATCTAGCTCATAGGGTTTGGCTCAGTTGATTCTAATCTTAAAGATCATCTTTGGTTCTTAGATTGCCCGAATTACCCATGGGGTAATCGCCTCTTAACCTTATACAACATGAGTATGGGAAGAAAATTCCACAATACCGTTGCATAGGGTGAGTTACAATCCAAGCGAAAGTCCAAATGAGCATCAGTGGACAAAGTCACACTTGCCACCTGAATCTTTCTTTTCTAATCTTAAAAAGGACGAGCTCGGGTCCAGAGCTTTTATGGGTTCACTGTGAAGTGTGTGAATACACAAATAAATAACATGCATGCATGTGTAATTAAAAAATGAAATGATTTACCATTGATATTGCATAAAATAAATAGTGCGAATAAAATGAACACTCAAAAAAAATAAATAGCAATAAAAAACAAATGAAAAGCACACACAAGCAGTTGGTTCAACCCTTTCCCCAGTGGAGTCGCCATTCTGTCGATACACGACGTCGGGCGACGGCTCCGCTCATTTTTGTTTATTTAACAAAAAAGATTTGTTTAATTGGGGAAATGAAAATTTTATTGGAGTCGCCATCTAGTAATTTGAGGGAACTAGAAATCCCAAATTAGACACTGGTCCCAGAGATTCGGGTACTGGGTTAGTTATGATTAAGGGAAGGTAGACACCACCCTTAAAACATCCTTTCAAAAGAAAGGTTACCCTTACTTGTGTGTTTTTTTATTTGTTTAAATGATATTATATTTTGAGCTTATTTGCAATTTTTTTTTTTTATGGTTAACGTCGGTCCCTAAAAATAGGAGACACGTTAAAAATGACATCAGTCCCTAAAAATAGGAGACTTGTCTAAAATATTGACGTTTAACCCTAAAAAGGAGAAGTACGTCTGAATTACCGAAAAAACTATGGACATAATCCATATTTGGTATTTAAACTTTTGACATCGGTCCTTTTATGAAAAAGAGACGTGTCGATAAAATATTCGTTTATAAAATAAAACTATTTTGATATCGTTGAGATATGGGTATAACTATATTTGAAAATTGGGCTTTGGACCCACGAATGATGACATAATAGGATGGGTGTTGGACCCGCGTTGTTATTTTTTTTATTATTTTTTTGTTTTACAACATGCAAGAAAATTTATATACAAAATAAAAAAAAATTAGCAATCTAAATAAAATTACATGAGTGACACAGTATAGGTAAAAAACTGAAATACCCTCGGATTTCTTGAAAAATTACGAAAATGCCACTGCCGGAGCGTGTGTCTCACGCGCTGTCACTGTTGACGATGGCGAAATTTTCCGGCGAGATTTCTGGCCAACCGATGGTCGGTTCTGGTAGATCTGAGGTCGAGGATTCTGTTGGTGGTGGTCTCGACGGTCGTTGATGGCTGACGAGGGAGAATCGACGACTTGAAGCTTCGGTGGCCGGCAAGAATCGCGGCCTTTTTCCGGCCAGATGAGGCGGCGAAAACGGTTAAAACCGCCGGGGTTTTGCTTTACACCAGTGGATCAACCTTTCTGCGGTGGTTCGGAGGCTGGAGGCGGTGTGGACCCGTGCACGATACACCTGTACTGCCAAACTCTATACACCGTTGGATCTCGGATGAATAGATCGGATGGCTGTGATTGGCTTGATCTGAGGTCGATCAGACGGTCTGGATGAGTCTGGGTTTAAATCCGGTGTGACGCGGTGCACCGAAATCTCGGTACACCGGATGAAGTGGCTTAACGGGATTAAATCTTGGATTATTTCAATGGCTGAGATGAGTTGGGATATATTTGGTATTTTTTAAATTGTTTTTTTTTTAACAATATCCTACTCGTGTGAATAAAAACTAAAAAAAACTGAGTACAATAACAATTTTTTTCTCTTCTTCTCTGTATTTCTCCTCCCGTCCCTCTTTTTTTTTTTTTTTCTCCCTTTTTTCTGCCCCCCTCTCGTGGCTATTTATACCCACGGGACAACAACCATTAAATTCTATTTTATTATATATAATAAAAATAATGCACACAACTACCATAATTTTATTTTATTATATATAATAATAAATATTGCACACAACTACCATAATTTTGTTTTATTATATATAATAATAAATATTTACATGGGTAAAACTAAAAATTCAAATCAGTATTAGAAAAATCCCGTTTCAACCGCCAAAAAATGAAATACCAAAAAAACAATTTGATGGGTATCGACCCGATGAACCGGGTTTTGGTCGAAAATGACGGTTTTGACCCAAGACAACCCGAAACTCATTTTTTTACCCTGGTCGACATGGTATGACCCGTATTGACCCGGTGAACTCGGTTTTGGTCGAAAATGATGTTTTTGACCCGAAACAGCCCGAAACTCATTTTTTACCCTGGTCGACATGGTATGACCCGTATTGACCCGGTGAACCCGATTTTGGTTGAAAATGATGTTTTTGACCCGAAACAGCCCGAAACTCATTTTTTTACCCTGGTCGACATGGTTTGAATGAAGAGATGCGGTTGACTCGAGAGAGAAAAAAAATATTTTTGAATTTTCAAATTTTTTCTTAATGTTTTTTTTTATTTTTTGAAAATATATAAAAAAACATGGGTCAAAAATTGGGTAGCAACAATTAAAATAAAAAAATAAAAAAAATTACAAAGATAAAGAAAGAAAAATACATAACTTGAATTAAAATGTAATATAAATGGAGAGGAGAAGAGAAATAGAGATGAAGAACCAGAGAAAAAATGAACCTGGAGGGGGGGATTTATATAGCAATTTTCCATCGAAATTACCAATAGACATTTATTATTGTCGATGGCATTAAATTCCATCGGTATTTAATTGATATTTGAACCAAAAAATTTGAAAATCCCGCCAGACTTTTCGGTCTGTCGGCAAATCCTTTAGTAACTGCGTGTCAGAGCACGGGCGTCTTGGGTTTGCTGCGTCCGTCGGTGAATCCGTCTGTAAATGTGCCGACCGACCTGCCGCTCTGACATGTGTTCACTTCGGGAATTGTTCCAACCGTCGGTAATTCTGCTGGTATATCAATCGGTGATTATGGTAGGGGCTGTAATTGTTTTGCAACTCTCGGTCAAATACCTATGGGTTCCATTCCGTCGGTATATCCGTCGATGATAGTGGCAAAATAGTCGAGACTGATGCCTCTGACCTAGGATATGGTGGGATTCTTAAACAAGTGCAAGATAACAAAGAACAAATCCTCCAATACACGTTTGGGCACTGGAATGATTGCTAGAAACATTACTCTACTATATAAAAAAAAAAAAAATCCTTTTCAATCGTTCTTTGTATTACAAAATTTCAAAGTGATTTGTTAAATAAAAAATTTCTTTTACGTGTTGACTGCAAATATGCAAAAGAAGTTCTACAAAAAGATGTTCAAAATCTTGCTTCAAAATAGATTTTTGCCAGATGGCAAGCTATTTAAGCATTTTTTATTTCGATATTGTCTACATTAAAGGAGATTCAAATTCCATTCCTGATTTTCTAACCCGAGAATTCCTTCAAAACAGGTTTTGATGCCTCCTAAAGCTAAGGCCAAAGACAAAGAGAAAGCCCCTCAAACCCAGCCTACAAACCATAGAGCCCTAAGCCTTCTACAAAACTTATGTCTTCTGCTATGTTAGCTGTAAAACCAATCAAATCCTGGTATGAAGCAGTTATTGAAGAAGAAGAAACTACAAAACCACCATAGGTACAAACAGACGCAGTTCAACATTGGGTTGACACTATATCTAAATCACCCGAATTACTCCTGGCATTATAAAAAGTGTCCCAACAAGCCTCCAGTGACTCCGTATCTCAAACAGGTAGTATTTCTAAATCACTTTCAAAACCCCAAGGAGGCATTTCTACTTCAAAACCCCTCATTTCTTTACAACAAACTAGTTTTTCAAAAACCAAATCCAAATATATTTTCAAAACTACTTTCCAAAATATTTTAACTATGGAAGAAGGATTTTATCATGAAAACCCTTCCATTTTTGCTTCAAAAAATTTCCCTCCAAATTGGTACTACAAACCCTGGAATTTAGCCAAACCACAATCCTATTATGCCGTCATCCTTGAGATTACCAATTCTGTCAAGTTCAAACACTTCAAACTACATTCTGACCACACTGAACCGATATATTTTACATGTATCATTCACAAAGTCCTCCACCCTAAAGATTGGGGGCAACCCTTGCATCAACCTCTCTCCTTCCCCACACACTTCCGTACAAACCCCCAGGACTTCAATACTTCCTATACGTATTGGGATTACCAACAGGCATGATTCAATGCCTTCCTACTACAAAATCCAAACCATAGTCATTCTTGGCTTTTCTACTTCCATAATGACATGAATACTACAAACCTCCCCCTCTGGTTCCTCTAATGGTGGGATTACTATGGTTGTCATGTTGACTACTTCAAAGACCATCCTCTAGTTGAAAACAATTACCTCCATTTCAAAAATAATTTCCAACCAGCTCCTTTTGAAAGGAAGTTCTCTTCCCTTCTCATTTTTTGTACAAATTTTTTTGTGTAATGGATATGTTCATGGTTCTATGACTATAATTTACAAAACAGACATCCAGTACCTGTTCATAAATTCAAAATCAAATAACAAGATTCTTTTGCAGCTGAGTCCACGAGTTTCAAATTAGCTATAGTCTAATCAGTATCTATAATAATTGTGACAGAAAATAAAAAACAAGAAACTAAAATTAATTACTACACAACTTGGCCAATGGGCCGACATATACAGTCCTCTTCCTTGTCTTGTGTCTCCTTTTTCTTAATTAACAATCTGATTTTGCACAGCCCACGTTGTATTGTCAAGGTAGGTCCTACGTATAGCATGTTTGACTTGTAAGGCAGTGGTTGGTGGTTTGCTTGTTGCTTTCTACAATATTTTTTAATTAAAAATATATAAAAATAATATATTTTTTTATTTTTTAAAAGTTATTTCCAATATTAATATATTAAATTAATTTTAAAATATAGAAAATTATAAAAACATAAAACCTAGTTTCAACAGCAAAAACAAAGGCCACTGAACAAACGGCTAAGTACACTTCTCTTAAGAGGCAATGCTTACATTTCTTGGAGGTAAGGGAACCTTGCCCAAATCCGGATTTATTGGTACGATCATGCCCAGATTTATTGGTCATTTGGATGGAGAGGGTACACAAATTGGACAAGACCAAGCTGCATTGACGGTTTTGTACTGTACGAACAGAATCCTGATGATTAAGTTCATAGAATCTCCTCAACTTACCAGGTGTCACAGAAATAGCCGATATGGGAGGTCCATAAACTCCTCTAACAGGCAGCCCAGTTGTCCCTTTTCGAGCCCAATAAAAGCGTATCTCCAATGCATTTCCAGTTACAATGGCAGTAAAATTTTTGATAATTGCCTTACCAACACCGCCTGCTTCTTCCTGGATACTGAAATCCTTTCGTACAAGCTTTCCCTACATTTTTGTTTTCAGATTGCTATTAATAAAACTGAAAGAAAATGAAATTTTGTATTTTCATTCAAACCCTTAACACTGAATGACAGAATAAAACTTTGATCAGTCACCTGGATATAGATATCAAAAAATCGCCTGCCAAGGCTGCTGTGTGTCTTGTCATCAGTAAACATTATCTCTGCGAAGTGAAGGGTAACTGTGTAGCTCCCACTTCCCATACAGAAACCATAATAAGTCAGAGAGATTGGAGAAAGGCGTGCATCCATGTAAAGTGCTGAAGTATTTGCGGAGAGTTTGGTTGCATTCGTCCATGTGTAGGAATCTGAGGAATCATCGTCCATGAAGTGACCAGTGGTAGTAACTCCCCAGTTAGTTCTACTCTGGTAGAATCTTGATGGTCCGGCTGTATCTGTATCATCTTCGTATGTGTTCCCTTCAATAGTTGCTTCTTTTCCTCCACAATTTATGTGGAGGGAATAGAATTCTGTTGCCAAAGCAACAACATATCAATCACCATGGAATAGGAACATGCACAAATCAAACTACCATGGCAAAGAACAACTTATGTATGTTGAAAATATTCCCGTTACCTTGTAGAAGCTTAATTTTGTTAAGCTACTATGTGAATGCTTCTTTTACAATTGATCGTATTCTTATGCAATTCTATTCCTTCATGATGACAAGAACCATGACATCATGGTACACTTGATCTTTAACTTCCAGAACAAGACTGCTGATTTATAGATATTTGGTACGCAAAAGGAGCAAATAATTTTCTATAACACAATCATAAGCTTGACTTACGTTTTGGACAATGAAAGCTTCTTAAGCATGGAACAGTACTTCCGCTGAGAAACAAAAAGAAAAATAAAAATAAAAACAGCAACATATCTTATTAAAATTTAGAACAGGAAAGGCCTAGACCAAATTATCAAACATCTCTCTAGAAATAGATAAGATTGAGTTTTCAGGAGTCTAAACACTTACGAGACGTTTCCCATTGAAGCACTGCCAAATAAGTTTCTGCAGGAAATCAGAGAAGTGAGAAAAATTAGCTCTTACGCAAATTTCAAGTAAATGCAGGGGAATGAGGGAATGAGGGATAGAAAAGAAATGGACAGCATAAAACTTCACTTTCTTACACTTTGCGCTGTAGACATGAGCTTTCATTTCTGAAATTGTTGTAGGAAAGATCACTGCCAGAAGAAAGGTAGATGTTCAGTTCAAAATGTAAATCAATCAAACAATTTGTTGATCGCATATTTGGTTAAGTGTGCCTAATTAGTCTTAGTGGCTATGAACCCTTCTGCTGTTCTCATTATCCCTTAATGCTTGGAAATTTTAGTTTTAGGCATCAAATCTAGAAAAAGTGAGCTGCAATCGAAACCCCAAACCAAGTTTATTATCTTCTGAACACAATCTAGGGATGGTATGGAATTGTGTTCCTCAAGTGGCTTCTGTATCAAGAGAACGATAGGTAAATTCTGTAGCACATTTGTAAAACTAAATGAATAACTTTTAGACGTATCAGAAATAAATCTAGACAGGAAAAGAAACCTTACACAGATTCTCCATCATTAAATATCCAGTCCGGTACGGTTCCGTTTAGCTGATTCCCCGTTAAATATCTAGAAAGAAGTAGTGCATCAATGAAAGTGGATTTCAAGCAAATGTAACAAAACCGTATAGAACAATTGTTCTTGTAGCTTATAGAACAGTTGCAAGACTTGGTTTGAAATATGAGAACTGCTCGGGATCTTCAAGCTGAATGTAAGAAGGAACAAATAGAAAGCCATTTTCTTACATGGAATCAGCTTTTCTTAGACTGCTGGGAATTTCTCCGATAAGTTTGTTAAAGCTGAGGTCTCTGCAAAGACAAGGAGAGCTCAGCATATTACTACAGAATGAAGAAAAATGGTCAAATAACTAAGAGAACATCAGTGTATCACCGCCAAGCACGCAAATACTGTTGGTGGGAGGAACCACTGATGGTGGCTTTGAAACACTCAGAGGGGATAAAACACACTGGTTTTATTACAAAATCCGAAGCTTACAATTAATTAAAACAAAAGCTTAAACACACCCTCTTTCTCTCTTTCTCTTTCAAGTGTTTCTCTCTATTCTTTCCACACAATATAACAGAGGCTGGGCACTCTATTTATAGACAAAATCAAAATACGAAAATTCAACCTTCAAGTGTGAAGGCGGCTGGCGGCTGTGGCGGCTGTGGAGGCGGCTGGCGGCTGCGGTTGGTGGCTGGTCGGTGGCAGCTGGTGGTTGCCTTCCTTGACCATCTAGATGTTGAGTTTAATTCAACAAATCTCCCCTTTAAACTCAATCGAGGGATGTCATGCCAAACATGAACACTTCTCCTTTCAATGCCTTCTTTCTGCTTGTAGACCCTTTTGACACCTATTGCTTTCTTCTTTTCTGAATGGGTCCTTATCTGCATGGAAACAAAACAGAGTTGTATCTTCCATGACCTGAGTGGTATCATACAACTCTTCAAGATTCCTCATCCTTCTTGGTCTTTCTGATGAGGATGCTGATGGTGGTGTTGATGATGATGCTCCTGGTGTGTTCCTCCTGTTGAATACAGGGAATCTGTGTACCGGACTTTGTGGTTCAGCTGCTGGTATAAACACTGGACTTTGTGGTTCAGCTGCTGGCACAATCGGTTCTTCTACAAGTACTGTTGGTACTTCTTCACCTTCAAGGATCAAATCAAGATTGATCCATTTGACTGCTTCTTGATCACCATTCCATGCCCAAGATTTATCTTCTTCAAAGATAACATCTCTACTTGTAATCACCTTCTTCGTGATGGGATTATACAGCCTGTATCCCATCCTTCTTTCACCATATCCGACAAAGATGCATTTCTCGCTCTTATCATCAAGCTTTCTCCTTCTTGCATCTGGGATCTTTGCATATGCCACACAACCAAAGACTCGTAGATGAGTAACACTTGGTTTGTGACCACTCCATGCTTCTTCTGGAGTAACTCCTTGCAAACTTCTGGTTGGGCACGATTCACAGTAAGATACACTGCACAGATACAGCTTCAGCCCAGTATTGCTTGGGCAGCTTCTTTGCTTTGAGCAAACTTCTGCCATGTCAAGAATCGTGCGATTCTTCCTTTCTGCTACACCGTTCAGCTGTGGTGTATAAGCTGGCGTCGTCTGATGTCTGATGCCTTGTTGTGTACAATAGGCTTCAAAGTCATTTGCTGTATATTCTCCACCTTGATCAGATCTTACGGTTCTGATCGTGTAACCAGTTTGCTTCTCCACAATTGCTTTAAAATCTTTAAAACAATTGAATACTTCTGACTTCCTCTTCAGAAAGTATATCCACGTCTTTCTACTAAAATCATCAGTAAAAGTGAGGAAGTACCTATTTTGTCCAGTCGACATAGGCGTAATTGGGCCACACACATCTGTGTGTACTAACTCCAGTGGCCTCTTTGCTCTCCAGTTGACTTCTTTGGCAAAACTGGATCTGTGTTGTTTGCTGAGGACACAACTCTCACAGACTTCATCTGGATGATCAATGTGAGGCAAACCTTTGACCATCTTCTTGCTTGCTAGCATCTTCATACTCGTGAAATTCAGATGTCCAAGCCTTAGGTGCCAAAGCCATTCTTCACTGTTGGTGATGGCACTCAAACACCTTGTTGCATCATACTGGATGTTCAAAGGAAACATCCTATTCTTGGACATTTTCACGTAGGCCATTAATCTCCCATTGTTGTCTCTAATTGTCAGATGACAATTCTTCGAGTAAAAACTATATCCTCTCTCCAAAAGTTGGCCTAAGCTGATCAGGTTCTGCTTTATGGCTGGGACATAATACACATCGGCGATGTAGCTGGAATCGCCATTCTTCAACTTGACTGGGATGTTGCCTTTACCTTTGAATGGAACCTTTGTGGTATCTCCAAAAGTAACTAGACCTTGCTTGGTCTCATCTAGATCACCAAATAACTCTCGGTAGCCGCACATGTGATTGCTGGCTCCAGTATCTAGATACCATATCTCCTCTTGTTTCTCGCCATGTCCTTGTTGGACAAGAAATGCAGATGCTTCTCCATCATGCTTCTCTACATAGTTGGCTTGCTCACGTGTCTCCAACGGAGCTTTCCATCTGCATTCAGTGCTATAGTGCCCAAATTGATTGCAGCTATAACATTTGATATTTCTCTTGTCACGGTTATTGTAACCGCCTCCTCTTCCTCTAGGAGTGAATGCTTGTTGGCCTCGGCCTCCTCTGGTGGTGTTTCTGCCACCTCTTCCTCTAAAGCTTGTATTCCAAGACCTCTTCCTCTTCCTTGGAATCTTGGAATCCTCCTCTGGATTGTTGACTTCCTCCTTGAGTGGTGTAGCCACTTGATGAAGTCTCCCCTTGCTCATATCTGTCCTTGAAAGACAGCTTTGCTTGTAAGGCATGCTCAATGGCCTTATCTTCATTTCGCATTACAATCTTCTGCTCATGAGCTTGCAAAGAACTCATAAGCTCATCCACTGTCAACTTGTCCACTTCCTTGGACTCTTCAATTGCGACAACAACATGATCAAATTTTGGATCTATGGATCTCAAAATTTTCTCAATAATTCGAGTATCGATGAGGGCTTCTCCATTTCTTCTCATCTGGTTGACTATCACCATAATCCTTGTGTGATAATCAGAAATAGACTCCGAGGACTTCATTCGTAATAATTCGAATTCTCCTCTCAAAGATTGAAGACGAATCTTCTTGATTCTGTCAGCACCTTTGTATTTCTGTTGGAGAGCCTCCCATATATCATGTGACGTTTCAGCGGAAGCTATTATCTCGAATGTATCTTCATCAAGACCTTGATAGATGATGGTCTTTGCTTTGTTGTCCTTCTTTCTGTTGACTTTAAGGGCTTGCTTCTGTGCCTCTTGTAAAGCATCTTCTCTTTCTTTGGACTCTGGTTCATCATAACCAGTTTGTACAATATCAAAACACTCTTGTGACCCAAGAAATGCCTTCAATCTGATGCACCAACTATCATAGTTGTCTTTGGTCAGCTTCGGGATGAGTGTATGTGTACCTTCTGTAGTCATTTTGCTCTTTTAATGACTATATCGCCTTCTGGGAGCCGAATTTGACCAAACGGACACTGTAGATCGATCCGGAATGGTCCAAATAGTCGGGAACCGGTCTGACTTTGTTGAAATCGGGTCAGAAAATGGGTGAACCGGTCAAAAAACCAATTCTGTACGGCGGGCGGTTCGCTGGGTTGAACCGGGAATATTCTGTGGAATATTCTGGGGAATATTCGGGGAATATTCTGGGGAATATTCTTGGGAATATGCTGGGGAATATTCGTGGAATATTCTGGGGAATATTCCTTCGGCTCGGCTGAGGCTGGAACGCGGCTCGGCTCGGCGCGGGTCGGCTCGGCTTGTGGCTCGGCTGGACTGGCTTGTGCTCGGCTAGGACTCGGCTATACGGCTCGCGGCTCAATATGGCGCGCGTGTGGCTCAGTCGTCTTCAACCTCGGGGCGCGTGGGATGCGCGTGGGCGATCTGGCTGAATATTCAGGCGGCGCGTGTGGGCTACCCCGAACTCCGATTTGGGCTGATTTTTGCGGCAGTGAGTTCGTCTTGATGAGCTCTACACTGTGGAATGATCAAAACTTGTTTTTGACAATTTTGAAAATTCGGATATACCCCAAAACTCTTCTGTTTTCCGACGAACGGGGCTCTGGTGAGATCGGAAGAGCGTCGTGTAGGGAAAGAGTGTAGATCTCGGTGGTCGCCGTATCATTCTGAGACTGCCAAGGCACACAGGGGATAGGCGGCCGCTTCTATAGTGTCACCTAAATACTACTGACTCCAGCGTAACTGGACTGGCCACAGTTAGGCCGCAAATGTAATCACACTGGCTCACCTTCGGGTGGGCCTTTCTGCGTTCGCGAGTGGACCCGATAAGCTCATGGAGCGGCGTAACCGTCGCACAGGAAGGACAGAGAAAGCGCGGATCTGGGAAGTGACGGACAGAACGGTCATGACCTGGATTGGGGAGGCGGTTGCCGCCGCTGCTGCTGACGGTGTGACGTTCTCTGTTCCGGTCACACCACATACGTTCCGCCATTCCTATGCGATGCACATGCTGTATGCCGGTATACCGCTGAAAGTTCTGCAAAGCCTGATGGGACATAAGTCCATCAGTTCAACGGAAGTCTACACGAAGGTTTTTGCGCTGGATGTGGCTGCCGGCACCGGATGCAGTTTGCGATGCCGGAGTCTGATGCGGTTGCGATGCTGAAACAATTATCCTGAGAATAAATGCCTTGGCCTTTATATGGAAATGTGGAACTGAGTGGATATGCTGTTTTTGTCTGTTAAACAGAGAAGCTGGCTGTTATCCACTGAGAAGCGAACGAAACAGTCGGGAAAATCTCCCATTATCGTAGAGATCCGCATTATTAATCTCAGGAGCCTGTGTAGCGTTTATAGGAAGTAGTGTTCTGTCATGATGCCTGCAAGCGGTAACGAAAACGATTTGAATATGCCTTCAGGAACAATAGAAATCTTCGTGCGGTGTTACGTTGAAGTGGAGCGGATTATGTCAGCAATGGACAGAACAACCTAATGAACACAGAACCATGATGTGGTCTGTCCTTTTACAGCCAGTAGTGCTCGCCGCAGTCGAGCGACAGGGCGAAGCCCTCGGCTGGTTGCCCTCGCCGCTGGGCTGGCGGCCGTCTATGGCCCTGCAAACGCGCCAGAAACGCCGTCGAAGCCGTGTGCGAGACACCGCGGCCGGCCGCCGGCGTTGTGGATACCTCGCGGAAAACTTGGCCCTCACTGACAGATGAGGGGCGGACGTTGACACTTGAGGGGCCGACTCACCCGGCGCGGCGTTGACAGATGAGGGGCAGGCTCGATTTCGGCCGGCGACGTGGAGCTGGCCAGCCTCGCAAATCGGCGAAAACGCCTGATTTTACGCGAGTTTCCCACAGATGATGTGGACAAGCCTGGGGATAAGTGCCCTGCGGTATTGACACTTGAGGGGCGCGACTACTGACAGATGAGGGGCGCGATCCTTGACACTTGAGGGGCAGAGTGCTGACAGATGAGGGGCGCACCTATTGACATTTGAGGGGCTGTCCACAGGCAGAAAATCCAGCATTTGCAAGGGTTTCCGCCCGTTTTTCGGCCACCGCTAACCTGTCTTTTAACCTGCTTTTAAACCAATATTTATAAACCTTGTTTTTAACCAGGGCTGCGCCCTGTGCGCGTGACCGCGCACGCCGAAGGGGGGTGCCCCCCCTTCTCGAACCCTCCCGGTCGAGTGAGCGAGGAAGCACCAGGGAACAGCACTTATATATTCTGCTTACACACGATGCCTGAAAAAAACTTCCCTTGGGTTATCCACTTATCCACGGGGATATTTTTATAATTATTTTTTTTATAGTTTTTTAGATCTTCTTTTTTAGAGCGCCTTGTAGGCCTTTATCCATGCTGGTTCTATAGAAGGTGTTGTGACAAATTGCCCTTTCAGTGTGACAAATCACCCTCAAATGACAGTCCTGTCTGTGACAAATTGCCCTTAACCCTGTGACAAATTGCCCTCAGAAGAAGCTGTTTTTTTCACAAAGTTATCCCTGCTTATTGACTCTTTTTTATTTAGTGTGACAATCTAAAAAACTTGTCACACTTCACATGGATCTGTCATGGCGGAAACAGCGGTTATCAATCACAAGAAACGTAAAAATAGCCCGCGAATCGTCCAGTCAAACGACCTCACTGAGGCGGCATATAGTCTCTCCCGGGATCAAAAACGTATGCTGTATCTGTTCGTTGACCAGATCAGAAAATCTGATGGCACCCTACAGGAACATGACGGTATCTGCGAGATCCATGTTGCTAAATATGCTGAAATATTCGGATTGACCTCTGCGGAAGCCAGTAAGGATATACGGCAGGCATTGAAGAGTTTCGCGGGGAAGGAAGTGGTTTTTTATCGCCCTGAAGAGGATGCCGGCGATGAAAAAGGCTATGAATCTTTTCCTTGGTTTATCAAACGTGCGCACAGTCCATCCAGAGGGCTTTACAGTGTTCATATCAACCCATATCTCATTCCCTTCTTTATCGGGTTACAGAACCGGTTTACGCAGTTTCGGCTTAGTGAAACAAAAGAAATCACCAATCCGTATGCCATGCGTTTATACGAATCCCTGTGTCAGTATCGTAAGCCGGATGGCTCAGGCATCGTCTCTCTGAAAATCGACTGGATCATAGAGCGTTACCAGCTGCCTCAAAGTTACCAGCGTATGCCTGACTTCCGCCGCCGCTTCCTGCAGGTCTGTGTTAATGAGATCAACAGCAGAACTCCAATGCGCCTCTCATACATTGAGAAAAAGAAAGGCCGCCAGACGACTCATATCGTATTTTCCTTCCGCGATATCACTTCCATGACGACAGGATAGTCTGAGGGTTATCTGTCACAGATTTGAGGGTGGTTCGTCACATTTGTTCTGACCTACTGAGGGTAATTTGTCACAGTTTTGCTGTTTCCTTCAGCCTGCATGGATTTTCTCATACTTTTTGAACTGTAATTTTTAAGGAAGCCAAATTTGAGGGCAGTTTGTCACAGTTGATTTCCTTCTCTTTCCCTTCGTCATGTGACCTGATATCGGGGGTTAGTTCGTCATCATTGATGAGGGTTGATTATCACAGTTTATTACTCTGAATTGGCTATCCGCGTGTGTTCCTCTACCTGGAGTTTTTCCCACGGTGGATATTTCTTCTTGCGCTGAGCGTAAGAGCTATCTGACAGAACAGTTCTTCTTTGCTTCCTCGCCAGTTCGCTCGCTATGCTCGGTTACACGGCTGCGGCGAGCGCAAGTGATAATAAGTGACTGAGGTATGTGCTCTTCTTATCTCCTTTTGTAGTGTTGCTCTTATTTTAAACAACTTTGCGGTTTTTTGATGACTTTGCGATTTTGTTGTTGCTTTGCAGTAAATTGCAAGATTTAATAAAAAAACGCAAAGCAATGATTAAAGGATGTTCAGAATGAAACTCATGGAAACACTTAACCAGTGCATAAACGCTGGTCATGAAATGACGAAGGCTATCGCCATTGCACAGTTTAATGATGACAGCCCGGAAGCGAGGAAAATAACCCGGCGCTGGAGAATAGGTGAAGCAGCGGATTTAGTTGGGGTTTCTTCTCAGGCTATCAGAGATGCCGAGAAAGCAGGGCGACTACCGCACCCGGATATGGAAATTCGAGGACGGGTTGAGCAACGTGTTGGTTATACAATTGAACAAATTAATCATATGCGTGATGTGTTTGGAACGCGATTGCGACGTGCTGAAGACGTATTTCCACCGGTGATCGGGGTTGCTGCCCATAAAGGAGGCGTTTACAAAACCTCTGTTTCTGTTCATCTTGCTCAGGATTTGGCTCTGAAGGGGCTACGTGTTTTGCTCGTGGAAGGTAACGACCCCCAGGGAACAGCCTCAATGTATCACGGATGGGTTCCAGATCTTCATATTCATGCAGAAGACACTCTCCTGCCTTTCTATCTTGGGGAAAAGGACGATGTCACTTATGCAATAAAGCCCACTTGCTGGCCGGGGCTTGACATTATTCCTTCCTGTCTGGCTCTGCACCGTATTGAAACTGAGTTAATGGGCAAATTTGATGAAGGTAAACTGCCCACCGATCCACACCTGATGCTCCGACTGGCCATTGAAACTGTTGCTCATGACTATGATGTCATAGTTATTGACAGCGCGCCTAACCTGGGTATCGGCACGATTAATGTCGTATGTGCTGCTGATGTGCTGATTGTTCCCACGCCTGCTGAGTTGTTTGACTACACCTCCGCACTGCAGTTTTTCGATATGCTTCGTGATCTGCTCAAGAACGTTGATCTTAAAGGGTTCGAGCCTGATGTTCGTATTTTGCTTACCAAATACAGCAATAGTAATGGCTCTCAGTCCCCGTGGATGGAGGAGCAAATTCGGGATGCCTGGGGAAGCATGGTTCTAAAAAATGTTGTGCGTGAAACGGATGAAGTTGGTAAAGGTCAGATCCGGATGAGAACTGTTTTTGAACAGGCCATTGATCAACGCTCTTCAACTGGTGCCTGGAGAAATGCTCTTTCTATT
>CAXHTJ010001128.1:0-29202 GCA_964019445.1 Populus tremula
TGCCGCATGTTTAATTCCTTTTGCGACATTAAATACTTCAAACTTTTATGGTCAGTGAAAATCTGCACTTGTGTTCCATACAAGTAATGTCTCCATACTCGTAAGGCAAATACTACTGCTGCAAGTTCCAAGTCATGGACCGGATAATTCACTTCATGCGGCTTTAGTTGTCTAGAAGCATATGCGATCACCTTCCCATGCTGCATCAATACGCATCCCAAACCCCTGCTGGAGGCATCACTGTAAACAATAAACCCTTCTGTTCCAGAAGGAAGGGCCAAAACGGGGCTGATGTAAGCCTTCTTTTCAACTCCTGGAAACTCTCATCACATTCCTTTGACCAATTGAACCTTACTTCTTTACGAGTCAACTTGGTCAGAGGCGATGCTATTGTAGAAAATCCTTCAATAAACCTCCTATAATACCCTGCGAGGCCCAAGAAACTTCGAATTTCGGTCACATTTATGGGCTTCTCCCACTTTAGAACTGCCTCTACTTTTCCTGGATCCACACATATTCCTCCAGCTGAATAACATGCCCCAAAAATATCACCTCTTTGAGCCAGAACTCACATTTATCCAATTTCGCATACAATTTATTTTCTCTTAATATTTCTAATACCTTCCTCAAGTGCTTCTCGTGCTCCAGATAAGAGCTCGAATATACCAGTATATCATCAATAAACACCACCACACATTTATCCAAATAAAACTGGAACACTCGATTCATTAGATCCATAAATACTGCAGGGGCATTAGTTAACCCAAATGGCATTACTAAGAATTCATAATGGCCATAGCGAGTTCTGAAGGCAGTCTTCTGTATGTCTGTTCTCTGATTCTTAATTGATGATACCCCGATCTTAGATCTATCTTCGAGAATACTCTTGCGCCCTTCAACATCAAACAGGTCATCTATCCGTGGTAGCGGATACTTGTTCTTTACCGTCACTTTGTTCAGTTGACGATAATCGATACATAACCTGAATGTACCATCCTTCTTCTTTACAAATAACACCGGGGCTCCCCAAGGTGAATTGCTCGGCCGTATGAATCCTTTATCCAACAACTCCTGAAGCTGGATCTTCAATTCAGCTAGTTCAATAGGGGCCATTCTATAAGGGGACTGTGCTATAGGGTTGACTCCTGGAAGAGTCTCAATGGAAACCTCAATTTCCCTGATCGGAGGTAGTCCTGGTAATTCCTCTGGAAACACGTCTGGAAATTCTTTTACAATAGGGATATTTGTTAATTCTATGCTTCCCTTCTTTAATTCTCTCACATGAGACAACCAGGCAGGGCATCCCTTTCTAATCAGTTTTCCGGCCGTCATGACCGAGATTATGGAGTTTGGAATTACCCTCCTCTCTCCCCTGAATACTACCTTTTTCCACTCACATCTTGGAGGTTTACAGTCTTTGTGAAACAATCTACTCGTGCTCTATGTCTACTCAACCAATCCATTCCCAGTATCAAGTCAAAATCATCTAATGCTAAAGGCATGAGATCTGCCTTTAGTTCTGCCCCCTCAATGTTTAGTATCACTCCCTTGTATACCTCATCAATGTTTATATTTTTTCCCAAAGGTGTACTAACTACCATTCCCACATTCAATCTACTTGGTAACACATTTAAATTTCTAGTAATTCGGTGGGCCACAAAAGAATGACTGGCCCCAGGATCAATTAAAGCATAAACTTGTATTAAACTCAATTGTAGTGTACCTGCTACAACATCTGGCATTGCCCCTATATCTTCCTGGGTCATGTGGTATATCCTGCCCCGAGTCCTTTCCTCCTGGAATCTGGGTCGGCCTTTGTTACCACTTGTCCCTGACTGAGTAGGTCGTACAGGCCGATCAACTGTCACCGACTGTTGCTGGCTTTGGTTAGCCATCCCGTGTCCATGTGCTCCTTCAGTGACTCTATGCGGACATTCTTTCTTTCTATGACCCGTTTCCCTACAATGGAAACAACCTCTTCCCAAATACTGGCAGTCCCTCCATCGATGCCCTTCCCCTCTACAAATATAACATCTTCCTGGTGTGGCTGAACAATCCCCGGGGTGTTTCTGATGACATCTCATGCATATCGGGTAGACAGGTCCTCTATGCTCCATGGAATCCCCCATAACACTTGCCCCTTGGCGAGTCTGACCTCCCACGGATCCCCCAACATTAACTCGTCTAACTCCTCCTGAACTCCCACCATGAACAAAACTCCCCCCTTTTTTCGGTAATGGCCCAAATGATGACCCACTCTTTCCTTTCTTTGGAGGAGGATTCCTCCCTATAGGAGGTGTGAAATCCCTTCTTTTGAATCCCGTGGTCTGACTCTGTTCACTTGTTTGCCTTGGCGTGTCATTCATTACTCTTTCTATACCCTGAGCAGCTCTCACTAACTCTCGAATCGACTGAAACTGCATAGCCACCAAAATTAATTTCAGCTCCTGCCTGAGTCCATCCCGAAACCGTTCCACTCGATGATGCTCAGTGGAAAGATGGGTGGTGGCAAAGATAGATAAATCCTGAAACCTCCTTTCATACTCGAAGACAGTCATATTCCCTGTTTCAGATCCAGGAACTCCTGCTCTTTCTCTTTTCGGTGCTGCCAGGAGTAATACCGTTCCTCGAATTCTTCTCGAAAGTTTCCCCACCTCAAATCTTCTCCTGCCCTTCTTTCTCTAATGGTCTCCCACCAGGAGTGGGCACTCTCCGTTAACAGCTGGGTCACACAATCTACTCGAGTTTCCTCTGGCACCTGCATCTGATCTATAACCCTTTCTACCTTCCTCAACCAATGCCCTGCTACTTCGGCGTCTTCTTCCCCTGAATAGGTCGTGCAACCCATTTCTCGCATGCCCTTCACCCATTGGACCAGGGTGATTACTCTTTCCGCCCGAGGAGTAGAATTGGATGCACCTGCAGCCATCCCTGCTGCTACTGCCTTGACCAATTGCTCGAGAAATGTGGGGTCCGAATAGGGATTTGGGGTGACCGTTGATGTCACTGGTGGTGGCCTGCCTTCTGATCCTTGGCTACCTGGTTTTTCAGCTGGCGACACTTCTGTCCGAGAAGTGACAGGGTCACCCTGATGTCCCCCTGAATCTCCCCTCTCTGAATGGGCTGACGCCACAGATTGATGGGAGGCAGTGCCCATTAATGGGTCCCTTTCGGCTTCATCCCCAGAAAGTGAGTCATACTCTCTTCCTTGCACAGGGGACGGAACAGCCCTGGCGGCTTGCCGTGTACGAGCCATCCTGTAACATTTTTCCAAAATCACATTAGTATTTCAATCCCTGAAACTGCAACCAAATGCTCTGATACCAACTGTAACAACCCTAATTTTTCTATTAGTTTATTCGTTAATCTCTCCCTCTATAAAGGGTAGATGAAGCAATTTTTTTTTTTTTTTACTCGCCGAAATTTCTAACGAAATTTCAGCAGAGTCTCCTCTATACGAGGAGATCCCAAGTTATCGACAATGTACCTGCACACATTTTGAATCACATCTCATCCACAATCACATCCATGTTTAGCACAATAACTACATAACTCATTCTAGATTATGCTCAGGACCATATTCATTCCCAAACTCCACTTACATCACATACACAAGTTAATAATTAAAAGAGCCAATTTCAACACGAAATTTCATATATATATAATATATATATACACAACACAGTTTAATATTCTAACATAGTCTAGTACATTCTAATATCCCAAGCATAGATTGATACATTTAATATTTCAGAAACAAAATATTACGAATAGAGTATTCCATATAGGCTACATGCTTTACTGCATGACAAAATTACACCACAAATCCCTAAGTTCCTAACTTATACGGAAAGGGATCAAAGAACTTTAAATCTATTCCTGACGTGAATGGGAGGGACCTGCAAAAATATAAATTTTCCATATAATTAAAAAGAAATGATTAAAATACAAGCAATTTACAGAATAAAATTAAACAGCATATATATCTACTTAAATCATATAAGATTCTGAATACAACCACAAACCCCTTTTATGGTTATATAAGAATTCTTTATTCTTCTTCTCTCTCTTTTTTTTTTTTTTGTTAACTACTTCTCCCCCCCCCCATCAGAAGACTATTGTGACACCAATGACCTCCATTAGTGTCTTTAGTTGCCGTCTTGGAACAACTAATTAGTTTCATGAAAATGCCGACACAAATGTAAACGTTTGTGTCATTAACTATCTTTAAAACTAAAATAGTTAATCATTGTTCCATATTACCTTGGGAGGTTCTCAGGTATGCCGATGTCAAATTCTTGACATCATTAGCTTTCACCTCGGAAAGCAATCAAGTTTATAAATTTTGCCGATATCGACGTCACGTGCCGATATCATTAACTATTCCGAAACCGAATAGTTAATCAATTTTATAAATTTTGCCGATATCGACATCACGTGCCGATATCATTAACTATTCTGAAACCGAATAGTTAATCAAGTTTATAAATTTTGCCGATATCGACGTCGCGTGCCGATATCATTAACTATTCTGAAACCGAATAGTTAATCAATTTTATAAATTTTGCCGATATCGACATCACGTGCCGATATCATTAACTATTCTGAAACCGAATAGTTAATCAAGTTTATATTTTTCATCATTTAACCTTTCCTTTCCCCCTTTTTTTTTTTATCAATAAGCACCAAATTTTTATAGTTCAAAAGTTAGTTAAAATAATTATTAACTAGAGGAGATATAGGTACCGAGTACCTACCTGTTGTGGACGCTCGACTTGCGTTCCCCTGTAGTTGCTGTACTCCTCCTGCGGTTCCTCCTGAAACCACAAACACCCATCATTATCCCATATTAATCCACATATCACACGCAACATCAACATTCAAAATAATATTCATTTCTCTTTTACCAAATCTTTTCTTTCTCATCACATACATTCCTCCCTATTATCCTTTAACTTTTCAGCTCATTAGTAGTCCAAGTGGACATCATAAATTCAATTTTTTGATTACAGTTTATT
Source organism: Populus tremula (assembly GCA_964019445.1). Taxonomy (NCBI): domain Eukaryota; kingdom Viridiplantae; phylum Streptophyta; class Magnoliopsida; order Malpighiales; family Salicaceae; genus Populus; species Populus tremula. Next base: position 5,019 of record CAXHTJ010001128.1, read on the forward strand.
CTTTTTGAAGATCAAGACACACTTTATGAAAAGCAAGATCACAAATTCTACACTTGATATGGCTAAATTTCTCCGTTTTATCAACTTGGCCGAATCTGCCAGCAGCGGTGGCAGCTCGACCTCTCCTTAGTTTTTTATTTGTATATGGAGTTCTAGGACTCCAAATTAGGCGAGGTCAGATTCGTTGGAAAGCTAACACTCCTAGCTACACTTCTATGAGGGGACCCTCCCTAAATTTTGTAGTTTTCAGGTCCAAAATCCCCCCAGGAAACAGGGCAACGAACCTGTCCTGTTTTGCTAAGGAAGAAGGTATCTCCATTTCATCTTAAATCCATGCTTCCTCATCAGTCACAGCCATGCCTTCCCTTTATTCATGGCATTCCCGTATCCTTTTATGTCCTCCTAATGTCACTGGTATCAAATTAATTAATTAAACACATCATAAGTTCTCATTCCCTCTCTGCTGTATCCAGCAGAGAACGTGGCCAAGGGAACCGAGAGTTCCCTTCCTCTCTTTTATGCACTCATTTCTTCTTCTTCTTTAAGGCACTTAGATTAATCTAATCCATTTAACCTCACTCATTTCTGCATTTTCCCAACATTTTATGTTAAAGAAACCTAATTCCCAATTCAAGAAAGGCATAAACTTCTAATCAAATTGAAGTTGATTTCATAGAAATTGGAATTAGAACTCCTTACTTGGATGGAATCTAAACTTTACTTCACAAATTTTAGAAGAATCTTAGCCTTCTTCTCCTTGTATGTTGTCAGCTACTCTTCCCCCTCTTTTCTTCACCAATTCTTCACTTTTCTTCTTGTTAATTCTTCCACCCGATTGTGTTCCTCCACTTTATAATTCCAAGGCTTATTTGGGTTTACTAATTTTAGGTGTTTACTCCATGTTTTGATGAAAGAAAAATCTGAAATTCTCCCCCCTCCATATTCTTATTATCAGCCGGCCATGGATGAGAGAAGGGATGGGTATTTATAGTCCCATCTCTTCTTAATTCCATTTTGGCCCCATCTTTCACCCTTTTTTTTTTTTTTTTTTTTTTTTCAGTATTTTTTTTTTTATTATTATTATTATTGCTTTATTTTATATTGTAACAACATTTGGAATTATTATAAACCTCCCCCTCTTTGTATACTTTTTTTTTTCTCGGGCTTCACAGCGGCTCCGGGCGGCGTTGCTGCTGTTTCAGTGGCGAAAAATTCTTCTTCCTCCCTTCTCCTTCGTTTTTTTTTCGTTCTCAGTGGCTGTCGGTTCTCGGTTTGGTTTTGGTTTTTTGGTTTCGGTTTCCTTCTTCTCGGTTTGTTTCTGTTCTTCTCTCTCTCTTCGGGTCGTTCTCTCTCCTTCTCTCTTCGGGTCTCTCCTCTTCCTCTCTTCGGTTTTTCTTCTTTATTTATAGGGGCAGCATGGGTGGGGACCATGGTTAGTGCGCCTTCAATCACGCATGGCTGGTCGGTTCTTTTGGTGGTGGTGTGGGGGCGAGAGAGAGAGAGAGATGCGGGAGGTTTTTTTCAAAATTTTTGCCTTCTGTTCTGCTAAAACGGGGGGGGAAGGAGATGATGAACAGTGTCGTTCAAAACGACACCGTTCTGCTTTTTTTTTTTTTTTTTTTGTATATGAAACGGCGTCGTTTTGAATAAAATGCGCCGTTTCATTTAAATGGCCAAACTTCAAATCAGTCCTCCAAATTCGGTCCCCGCCCTTATTGTTGGCCGCCTTTTTCACTTTGGTCCTTGGCCTCTGATTTATGCAATTGAGCCCCTAATTGATCAATAAACTTCCAATTTCTTCAATTAAGCCCCTGAAACAATTCCAAACAGCCCCCTCTATCTTTCCGCCTTCTCCAAATTGGTCCCTGGTTTCGGATTTTCACAATTAAGTCCCTAATTGGCCCTTAAACTTCAATATTTATGCAATTGAGCCCCTGATTTGACCCAATAAATTCATAAAAAATATATTTTGGCCCCAGAAGTTAAATTTCTCTAAATGAAAGCCCAAATTGACTTAAAAATCAATTTTTCTTGCAATCAAATCTTCTATAAATTCAAATAAAAATCCAATTAAGTCCATAAAAATCCCATTAAGTCCATAAAAATCCAAATTTGGGCTTTTCTCCTCAAAATTCAAATTTTCCTTCTCAATAGGGCTTTCATCCTCCAAGAATATACTGTCAAAAATTCAATCCTTGTATTTTTAAATTCCTTGACCAATTTTCTGACTATTTTCCGAGCGTTTCTGCCTCCTGTTATTTTTCTAACCTCTTTTGGCTATTTATTTTATTTTTCATGGGGACCCAAAAATGGGTTACAACAACAATGAAGACTAACAGGATCTGAAACTAGCATATGTAAATCTGTTAATAAATTTCTTAACCAAGTATGCTCACAACATGTACCTGCCATTGCTCTATATTCAGCTTCTACACTTGATAAGGAAAATGTCTTTTGACTTTTGGTTCTCCATGAAATTAAAGAATTTCCAAGGAATACACAATACTTAGTGGTGGAACGGCGAGTGACAGGACAACCCTCTCAATCAGAGTCATAAAATGCCCTTAAGTGTAATGAATTATTTGAATGAAGAAGCAAACCTTGACGGGGAGTTGATTTGAAATAACGAACAACTCGAAGAGCAGCAGCCATGTGAGGTTGATGTGGTTCATGCATGAATCGGCTTAGAATGTGAACTGAATATGTAATATCCGGTCTAGTGATGGTTAAGTAAATTAATCGACAAGGAAATCTATATATCATTGAATATATGGCACAAACAAATTAAAGAGTTGCTACACACCCACCAGTCAAATTAAATCATTTTTTTTCCCTCTTCATCCACTTCTAATTCAACATAAAAGGCATTTATTTATTTGATGCATGCAACACAATAATTTTATTGTAAGTATGCAACTAAATCCTAAAACTCTAAATATTAATTAAACAAAATCATTGTTGTTGATATTTTTTAGTTGATATTTTAGCCAAACCTAACAGATAATCATAAAATAGTTATGATACTCATTTTGTGTTTTTTAAAATATGATAAAAATTATTTTATCTCTTTTTAGAAAATATGCATGAAATGTTTTTAGAATTTAGCCGTATGCATGAAAACCAAACACATTTCTATTTTTGAAATGAAAGTTTATTTTTCAATTTTTGGATTTTTTTGTTTTTTTGTTTTTTAAAGCATTGGATAAAACCATGTATTTTTAATATCAGGTCCGTATCTTAAGTGTAAGTTTATAGTCTGATATCATGCAAAATTATTAGAAAAACATGAGAGGGACCTCTAAGTACTTCTAAAATGCCCTTTGAAACATTTAATTTTTTTTTAAATAGTTTTTAAATATTTTAATATTATTATATTATTTATTTAATATATTGGGCAGGGCTAAAACAAGTATAGCTCGACTCAAAGGCCCAACATCTCTTTTTTTAATGTAAGGAAGTCCAGTGTGTAGCTAGTGGTGGCGATGGTTGTGAAGGCACGACAGAGGGAGAGAGAGAAGGCTGATAGAGATGGGATAAAAAAACTAAGGAAAAGAGCTGATTCTTTCCCAATTTTGGAGTGAAAAAGAGACATTTTATCTTTGGAAAAAATCTTGGTCCTTGATTCAAATGGGAAGGATCCTAATTGTTGGCTCAAAGGTGCAATCATGGACTATGAAAATTGGCTGCTAAAGGCTTGTCGAGTTGACTACTTTGGGGTGGTGTCGCGATGTCTATAGGGGCAGTTGGTTGGTAAGACCTACTCTGGGTTGTGCTGATACTGGGCAAGATGAGCAGAGGGTAGCAGAGATGGCGTGGGCAGCAGAGGCCGGTTTGCATACATGGATTAAAAGAGTTCTTGTGCATAAACACATCAATAAGGATATGCTATGAAGGTCAGCATACGACAGTGGATCTATTTTGATCACGAGGGTATTTACCAAGTCTTTGAGGTTGAACTCACCATGAAAGCTATGAAATACAGAGGTTGCAGTCTTCAAGGGAGATAGGCCGGCCAACAATAGTTAACATATCAAATAATGACTTTGCTTGCTGCATGTATGTTGCGATGTCGCGGTCGCACAAATTAATTACCCTAGCTTAAAACACAACACACAAGATAGTATAGAGAAAGCAAGGGGTCGATCCCACGAGGAAGTTTGAAGTCAGATTTTTATGTTGTACGTTATGTAATTGGGGGGGATTGATTTGCAATGATTTAAACTATGGCAGAAATTAAACTAGCAAACAAAATCAATTGAAATTGAAATATATCAAGAAAACAAACCTTGGTTGCAAGCACACGTCCACCAACGGAAATTAGAACCGATCCTTGAAACGAAACTCCAGTTTATATTATGAAATTTATCTTTTCTTAATATTGGTTAATTAACGGATCCGCCGTATAACTAGCCCTAACCAACAAACAATCACAGTGTCCGCACTAATGATTTAATCCAATGGCAGCCTTAAGATCCAGATAAATTCATTAATCTTAACAACCAAGTTGTCAATTTGTGTTGCTATGATCGAATGTTCTACCTAAGTTTAATAACGTAGTTCCGCTACAATTATCAAGCTTAGTTGCTTCACAAGTTTATATACCACAACTCCGGTTTTGATATTAAACTTAGCAATAGATTGTTCACAATAATAACTTAGAGTCTGCTCTAGCAATTAAGATAAACAATCATAGGAAATATACATAGGAAAACAATCATACTCATTCATAACATAAACTGAAAATAAAAGGAAGAATAAATCTCACGGTTCTTGAAATCCGAAGGTTTGTTGTGTCCTTGCAACCAAGAAAACGAACTTAGCCTTGCATATCTATTGAACAACTACTCCTAAAGATGAAAGAATACATAATTTCTGATTTGTAGAGAGGAGAATTTGTGTTTCCTCCCTTCTTGCTTGCTTCTACCTCCTTCTACTCACCCTCTATTTATACACAAATTGTAAGTAAGAAAATCAAATTTCAAGTGTGAACATCAATAGATGGTGGTAGTGTGAAGGCGACTGGCTGACTTGAGGTTGGTGGCTGGCTGCTGACTGCTGGCTGACTTGAGGTTGGTGGCTGCCTTGAGGTTGGTGGCTGCCTTCCTTGACCTTCTAGAATATTTACTAGAGGAGTTAAATTGCTGGTCGGTTTGGATGAAATTTGGATTCGTTTCTTCACGCAACCTGCTTGCTGGCAGAATTCAGCTGTCATCTTTGAAAACTCATATCTCCCTCATATGACATCGTTTTGGCTGCCTTTTGGAGCGTTTATAGCGCTTTGAGTAAGGAATCCAACAAAATTGAGTTTGCATCAATTGGACTTCGGAAGCGCCAGATATTGAATTTTGAATGGGCAAAGGTCAACATTGGCAGACTGCGTGATTTGACTTTAAAGGATGTGATTTCCATGATCTTTCTCTTTTTATTTTTCTTGAATTACATTTCCAGAAAGTCATGGATGTTAGCTTTTTAATGCCATTGGAATCACTTCGTTTCGACCTCTAGAACTCACGCTCTGCACAAAACATCGACTGAATGTCAAATCTGCCAATTACCTCCAATTTACTCCTTTTTGTATTTTTCATCCAAAAGTGCCTTCAAAACATTAAAAAAGAATATCAAGGCATTTTATAGAAATAACATATGCAAAACACTAGTTAAATGCGGGTGAAACTATCGAATAATATGGTTACATCAATGTACATATCAATCGATGCATCACCTTGCCGAAGATCATGAAAGGACCCATGGAGTTGCATAATACGAGAATTAGATCGAGAGGTGAGAGCTTTCTCAAGAGTGCACCAAACACAGTGAGAGGTCTGACAATCTACCACAAGGTGTAGTACATCCATGGAAAGAGAGGAGAGTAACGCACTCAAAATAAGTTGATGATGTTGCTTCCAATGAAGAAAAGAGGGGTTAATTGCTGAAGAAGAATTGACAAAACTATCAGAAACATGAGAGAGAGGACACAATATTGAGCCATTAACAAAGTGGAAGAGACCCTGACCAAGAAGATATGGCTTCTTCTGCATTCTTCAATTGAGATAATTGGTATTCGTAAGCTTCAACGAAACAACTTGCTAAGTGTTGGACAAAGCAACTATAGTTGGAGCTGATGTCCCCATGATATGTAGGGGGACGACTGAAATATGGGAAAAAGAACCATTGTACTACTATGTAAGTGAAGGAGGTTGTGGGTGTGGGAAAGCACCACCGACAGCAACTTATGAGTGGCTGGCCGGTTGGGCTGCACCATCGGTTTGGTGGAGGGAGAAGTTGGCAGCAGTAGAGTCCATTAGGGAGAGGGAGAAAAGAGTTTTGATGTGTTGAGGCTCTCATACTAAGTTTAGAAGAAGTTGTCATTGTTGATCTTATTAATCTTCAAATGGTTATTGTTGATGTTGAGAATAGCAAAGCATGGGTTGAGGTTGGGGCAACTTTAGGTGAAGTTTACTATAAAGATTCCAAGAAGAGCAAAACCCTTGCTTTTCCTGTAGGTGTTTGCCCTACAGTGGGTGTTAGGGGACACTTTAGTGGAGGAGCTGGATACGGCATGATGATGTGTAAATTTTTCCTTGTTGTAGATCATATAATTGATGCTATGACCGAGCATCAATGGGAGAAGGTTTACTTTAGGCCATTCGAGGTGGTGGAGGACACCTTTGAGGTTGTTGTTGCATGGAAACTAAACTTGGTTCCAGTTCCACCAACCGTGACTATTTTCAATGTCTCACGAACCGTGGAACAAAATGTAACAAAGCTTGTTCATCGGTGGCAGTCCATAGCGAACAAGCTTGATGAAGATATTTTCACAAGAACTTTTTTTAAGGAAAGTTGATTCTAGTAAAGAAGGAAAGACCACAATACATGCTGCATTCACTACCTTATTTCTTAATGATGTAGATAAGCTTCTTTCATTGATGCACGAGAACTTTCCCGAGCTTGGATTGGTGAAAGAAGATTGCATTGAAATAAGCTGGATCAAGTCAACTCATTATTTTGCTGGATTCTCGAGCAATTCATCCTTAGATGTTTTGGTTGACAAGACTCCTATATATATGAAGACTAACATGTCTTTCTTTAGTATTGTATTCATCTTAAATATAAATTACAAGCGTGAGTAACGATTATGTATATCTAATATCATAGCTGTCTATTGTGCTATACATGGAAACATAATCACTGCCTATTATGTTGTACATGTAAAGTAATCACATATAAAAAACAAAGTAAGGAATTAAATATAAAAGGAAGTCTGGAGATAGGATCATGGTTGACAGATTGTATCTTTTCATCTCCCCTCAAGCTCAAGGCGATATTGGACTGATGAAGAGCTTGCTTCTATTTGGTAGAAACTTGGTAGCACATAATGGTTTTGTAAATATATCAGCTATTTGATTTGGACTAGAGATATGTTGCAGAGAAACAATACCATGAACAACTTTTTCCCGAAAAAATGAACATCAATCTTAATATGTTTCGTGTGATGATGAAAAACATGATTCTTAGCCATGTTTATAGCACTGAGGTTGTCGCAATATAATATGGGAGCAGGAATTCAATAATTGATGATTTTCAGAAGGTTTATAAACCATACAAGTTCAGTAGTGGTTGAGGCTAAAGCATGATATTTAGCTTCCATTGTGGAATGAGACACTGTAGCTTGCTTTTGAGCTCCTTGGAAAACAAGTTATCACCCATATAGATAGCAAATACAGTCGTAGAACGTCGATCATCCCTGGAGCCTGCCCAATCTACATCACAAAAACCATGAAGTGCAATGAGAGGAGCTTTTACAAAATTAAGACCAATAGTAAGAGTACCTATGAGGTACTAAAATATATGCTTAACAACAATGAGATGAGTGTCTCAAGGTTGTTGCATGAACTAACAAATATTGTTGACTACATAGGAGATATTGGGGCAAGAACTTACACATGAGCTGTTTGAACTTTTCCTTTCCCAAAGCTTTTGTAAATACATCTGCTAATTGTTATGAAGAAATCACGTATCGAGTAGCAATTTCACCTCGTAAAATTTTGTCCCGAATAAAGTGGCAATACATTTCAATATGCCGAGTTCTTTCATGAAATACAGGATTTTTCGCAATGTGTAAGGTAGCTTGATTATCAAAATGAAGAGTAACAGGATCTGAAACTAGCATATGTAAATCTGTTAATAAATGTCTTAACCAAGTAAGCTCACAACATGTACTTGTCATTGCTCTATATTCAGCTTCTACACTTGATAAGGAAACTATATTTTGCCTTTTGGTTCTCGGTGAAATTAAAGAATTTCCAAGGAATACACAATACCTAGTGGTGGAACGGCGAGTGACAGGACAACCCGCCCAATCAGAGTCACAAAATACCCTTAAGTGTAATGAATTATTTGAATGAAGAAGCAAACCTTGACCAGGAGTTGATTTTAAATAATGCACAACTCGAAGAGCAGCAACCATGTGAGGTTGACGTGGTTCATGCATGAATCGGCTGAGAATGTGAATTGAATATGTAATATCCGGTCTAGTGATGGTTAAGTAAATTAATCGACTAACTAGACGCTGGTATATACAAGGATCTTTGAGCAATTCTCATGTATTTGAAAGTCTACATTCTTCAATAGGAAACTCAATTGGTTTGGCACCCAAGTATCCACTGTCTTTGATAATTTCTAAAGCATATTTGCGCTGGGAAATGTAAATACCTTTCTTGGAACGAGCTATTTCAATGCCTAATAAGAATTTCAGATCACCAAGGTCTTTGATGTGGAAACGAGTGTGGAGGAACTGCTTTAAACCTTTGATGGATTCAATGTTGTTCCCGGTTATTAAAATGTCATACACATAGATTAATAGGACAGTAAGGGATGAGCCATCTCTTTTGATGAACAAGGAATAGTCTGCTTTTGACTGAAAGAAACCAGTAGCAAGAATAGCTTTTGTGAACTTAGAGAAGCACTATCGAGACGCTTGTTTAAGCCCGTATAGTGACTTGTGGAGGCGACACATAATGTTCTCCCCCTATCGCCGAAGACCAGGAGGAGGAGACATATAAATTTCTTCCAATAAATCACCATTTAAGAAAGCATTGTTGGCGTCTAGCTGGTGTAAAGGCTAGTTCAAATTGGCAGCGATAGCAAGGAGGCAGCGGACAGTGACCATTTTTGCAGTGGGGGAAAAAGTATCATGATAATCAATTCCAATAGTTTTTGTGAAACCCCGAGCGACCAGACGAGCTTTATAGCACTCAATAGACCCGTTAGCCTTGCGTTTGAGGCGATACACCCATTTACAACTTATCGGGCGTTTGCCAGGGGGCAAAGGAACAAGGCTCCATGTCTGATTGTCAATGAGGGCTTGAAGCTCAGAATTCATAGCTTCCTGCCACTTAGGATCAATCATAGCAAGTTCATATGAAGGAGGTTCCTCATCACGACTAACATTGGCAATATAACAGAGATGTGATGGAGAATACCAATTATAAGAAATAAAATGACAGAGAGGATATTTCGTACCTGGTGTTGGTGCAGACAAGGCCGAGAACAATTGGTGTGGAGGCAAAATCACCTGCGAGCAAACATAATCCTTGAGGCGGACGTTGGCTTCTCGAGGGTGTTGAGAACGGTGAAGTGGTGATCATGGATAACCAGAGTAGGTTCAGGAAGGACAGGGTCATCCGGCTAATAGGGGTTTGCTGTGCAGCTGGTGGAGTTAATGGAGTAGAGGAAGGTGGTCAGAAGAGAAGGTGCTGAGTCGGTGGTGCAGGTGAAGAGGATATGGGGGATCGAAGGGGTCAATGATGACTGATGAGGGAGGAAGATGGAAATAAGAATCAGACACAATAGGAAGAGGAATATGCAAGGCTGGTGGATTATGTTGTGTAGGATTGACTTGTGATGGATGATAAAAGGTGTCCTCAAGAAATACCACATCCCGATTGGTGAAAATTTTATGAGTTGCAATATCGTAAAGTTTGTAAGCTTTTTGTCCCATTGGGTAACCAAGAAAAATGCATTTTGTGGCACGGGGAGAAAATTTTGAGGATGGATTGACCATGGTTGCAAAAGCAATACATCCAAAAACTCGCATGCGAGAATAATCAGGAAGTTTGTTGTAAAGAATCTCAAAAGGTGTTTTTTTGTGAAGCAACAGAGTAGGAAGGTGATTAATAATATGGACGACAATAAGAATGCATTCTCCCCAAAAATTAATGGGAAAATGAGATTGAAAACTGAGAGCGCGAGCAGTTTCAAGGATGTGTCTATGTTTGCGCTCAACGACACCATTTTGCTGAGGTGTATAGACACAAGAGTGTTGAAAGAGAACGCCTTCCTGAAGGAAAAAAAATTTTAATGAAAGAAATTCAGCCCCATTATCAGAACGAAGTTTTTGAACCTTTGTATTGAATTGAGTGTGAATATAATGAAAGAACTGACGAAGTAGAGTTTGTGTTTCACTCTTGTTACGCATTAAAAAAACCCATGTAAAACGAGAAAAATCATCCAAAATGGTCAAGAAATAAAAAGCACCAGAAATAGAAGGGGTTTTATAACGACCCCAAATATCACAATGAATAAGAGAAAAACACTTTGAAGTTGAAATTGAACTAGAAGGAAAAGGGTGACGAGTTTGTTTTGCCAATGGACAAACGTCACATTTATGACTAGAATCAAAATTAAATTTAAGTGAATTATCAGCTAAAAATTGTAAACGATTAGAAGAAGGGTGTCCCAATCGGCGATGCCAAAGATCGGATGAGATAATCAAATTGCAAGCAAAACGGTAGAAGGAGGAGTTGAAGCCAACGCCACAAGATAATATAGGTCATCACATCGCTTACCCACACCAATCATTGTCCTCATAGCCAAGTCCTGCAAAACACACCAAGATGGAAAAAAAGTCACTGAGCAATGTAAATCATCGGTTGTCTTGCCAACAGACATAAGATCAACTTTAAAGCTTGGCACATAGAGGACATTAGTCAATTGAAAAGAATTGTTAAATTGAATTAAGCCAGTCATATTAATTTTTGCCACGTCTCCACTAGGTAAGGAAACAGGTGCCAAAGATAGATTCGTGTCGACATGCTTTAATGATGTAGGAGAAGAAGTAATATGATGGGTTGCCCCACTGTCAAGTATCCAGCGATTATGAGCAACCGGTAATAAATTTTTGAGATTTTGTATAAACAATACTATCCACCTTTGAGATTTTGTATAAACAATACTATTCACCTTTGAGATTTTATATATATATAGAAGTGAGATACAAAACAAATTTTATAATTTCATTAAGTTACATAAAATACAGATTCTATTATGCATCTGAACATCACATTGCATATCCTTTTGCATCCATTAAACATGCATGCCCAGTCACTTCAAGATCAAAAACCCCTGTATGGAACCTCACCAGTGGACCCACAGTTAAATCTGAACATCCACCTTTGAGAAATATCCAAATAACCCATAATAACCATATTGTAGAGGCAGCCCCTTACAAATTCTCCACTGATGACACCCTTTCCAATACAAAACACATCATTAACCAAAACAACTTGACAAACACCAACCTTAATACCTTGGGAAAACAACTTACAAGATTAGAAAAACAAATACCAAGAACCACTACAAGTTCGGTCGACATTAAAACCTCAAGTGACCTGAAACTAAAAAACCCAGTCTTCAAACCTTACCAAATTACAAAAACAAGCCAAACACAACTCCAAGAAAACCAAACAGACTTTCTCAAAGCTATCAAAACACATTTACAACACCTTGACAGTTCATCTTTAACTGTCCCAGATACACCACAAACAACCAACCCTTCCACCTCCACAAACCAAGTCAGTACTCTACAAAAAAGCCCTAGGGAGTCTTCTAATTAAAGTACTTCTCCAAATCAACCTCTTACCCTCAACAAACTTACATGGCAAACTCCCAAAACATCCACTGCCCCTGACATTTCCATAACCACTGAACCAACTATCCTTACTCAACACAAATATAATGCCTCTTCCATCTATGAATGGAATATAGATGGAATGTCCGATTACAATATCCTCAACACCCTTCAGCAAATGACTATGGCAACCAATGCCTACAAAACCCAAATAGGAACCTCAGACAAAGCTGTCGCACCCCGAAAAAAAACGAAAAAAAAAAAAAAATTGTTTTGCGACATTCGACTGGCGACTTTCGTTTTGTTCTGTTTTGCTGATTTGGTTCTTTGGAGTCGCCACCTAGTATTTTGGTCACTAGGAACTCTAACTGGTCTTTCAAAGATTCTAAGGCAAGGGACTGGTTGCGTAAAGGGAAGGTATTAGCACCCCTAGTACGCCCTACCTAAGGTAAGCTGCTTGGTGTTTGGTTTGCTCTATAATTGCTATGGTGTTGGTATTTTCTAGGCTCGTCAATTGATTTTGGATAGAAATCCAAGGAGATTCCATGTGCTTTGAAAGCTCATTTTTCCCTTAGTATTTCAAGAGTTTGCGACTCATAAATCGTGGAATAAAAAAATTAAAATTTTGAAATGTCCTCGATTATAATCAAGGCTTCTTTCAAGAATGTGTGCGGATTTATTACTCCCAATAATATTTTGGATACTCATCCTTTTAAGGATTTCTTTATCCAAACATTAGCGGTGAATAATAAAAAAAAAATTTCCTCTCCAAAAATAAGATTTTTATAGTTTTTGGAATATTGGCCAATACCCTTTGGAGTTTTACAAACATGTTGTAAAATCCAGAAATGCAAGAAAATAATTTGTGTTTAAGAAATCTATGCGAAAACACACTTTCGAAGCTTCCAATATATATTTTTTAAAAGAACATTCAAAACATGTTAGAGTATTGGCCGTATGCAACACACAAGAAAAATTTTTTTTACAATATATTTTTTTGACGAAATCGGGTATTTTAATACTGAATTTATCTCCACAGTATAAAAAAAAACTAATATTAAGTCATTTAAAAATGTACGAAAAAAATCAACAATATTTTTAAGTAATTTTTGAAATTTTTGAAAGCAAAAAAACAAATTTATCTTTGAAAATTTTGGGTGTCTCGACAAAAATCGGATATTTTAAATACTGAATTTATACCTCCACAGTATAAAAGAAAAAATACAAACCCCCTTAAAAAATATATATATATATATGAAAAGAAAACAACAACATTTTTTTAAATTTTTTTCAGATTTTTTTTTAAAAAAATATATATATATACACACATAAAATAATATAATATAATTATATATTAATTATTAAAGGGACTGGGCCGGCCCAACTAATTGGGTCGGGCTCAGCCCCACAAGTCATTGGGCCGGGACTGGCCCAACAGTGACTGGGCCGATCTCGGCCTAAGCAAAGTGATTGGGCCGATCTCGGCCCAAGAAAAGGGACTGGGCCGATCTCGGCCCAAGAAAAGTGACTACTTGGTTTGGGCCAGACCCGGCCCAGACCGCCGGGTTGGGCCAGAATCCTTCTGGCCCATATACATGTTTCTGGGCCAGAACCCGTCTGGCCCAGAAGATAAAACAGAATGGGGGGAATTATTTCCCCCCCGTCCCCTGCATGCAGAACGATTCTGCATGCAGGAGACGAAACCTACAAGGAAAGGAAAAAAAAAAGCAGGGGAGAGAGCGTACCTGGCGGAGACGGTGGTTTGCTGGCGGGGCTGCGGTGGCGTGGCTCGTGGACGGCTGCTCCGGGCGGTGTTGCTGTGCTTGTGGACGGCGGCGAAAGACTTCCCCGTTCCCCTATTTTCTTTCGTTCTCGGTGTTCCTCTCTTCCTCAATCGTTTCCTTCTACGGTTTCGGTTTTTGTGTTTTCGGTTTGTTTCTGCTCTCCCACTCTCTTTCGCTCGTTCTTTCTCTTCTCCCTCTATCTTCGGGTCTCTCTCTCTCCTTCGGTCTCTCTCTATTTATAGGGAAGAAAAAGAAACTGGCGTGCCTTTTGCTAGTGCGCCCTCAATCACGCAACGGTTGGTCGGCCAGTGACCCGTTCGGTGGTCTTATGGGGCTTCGGTGGGGGCGAGGAGAGAGAGGCGGGAAGGTTTTGAAAATTTTCATCTTCTGTTGCTGCTAATTCGGGGGGAAGGAGGAAGATGAACAGTGTCGTTCAAAACGACACCGTTCTGGTCTTCCTCTTTTTTTTATATATATGAAACGGCGTCGTTTTGGATAAAACGCGTCGTTTCATTTAAATGGGCCAAACTTCAAATCAGCCCTCCAAATTCGGTCCCCGCCCCTCTTGTTGGCCGCCTTTTTCACTTTGGTCCTTGGCCTCTGACTTATGCAATTTAGCCCTCAATTGATTGATAAACTTTCAATTTCTTCAATTAGGCCCCTGAACCGAATAATTGCAGCCCCTCCATTTACGCGCCTCTTCCAATTTGGTCCCTGGTTTCGGATATTAAGTCCCTAATTGGCCATTAAACTTCAATATTTATGCAATTAAGCCCTGATTTGACCCAATAAATTCCTGAAAAATATATTTTGGCCCCAGAACTTAAATTTCTTCTAATTAAAGCCCAAATTGACTTAAAAATTATTTTTTCTTGCAATCAAATACTCTATAAATTCAAATAAAAATCCAATTAAGTCCATAAACATCCAAATTTGGGCTTTTCTCCTCAAAATTCAAATTTTCCTTCTCAATAGGGCTTCATCCTTCAAGAATATACTGTCAAAAATTCAATCCTTGTATTTTTAAATTCCTTGACCAATTTTCTGACTGTTTTCTGAGCGCTTCTGCCTCCTGTTATTTTTCTAACCTCTTTTGGCTATTTATTTTATGTTTCATGGGGACCCAAAAATGGGTTACAACAAAAGCTATTGTTGAACTCCATATTGCTGGTTTCTCTGGCCAGTTAAAAGGATGGTGGGACTACCATCTCACTGAAACTGATCACCTACATATCCTAAATTCCTTCCAAACATATGAAGACCAAACACCCATCCTTGACCCATTCGGAAACACTATCCAAGACGTTTTATCGACCCTTATTCTTACAATCTCCTTACATTTTGTTGTAGACCCTTCTCATTTGAAAGACAAAAATGCTGAACTCCTTCCCAATCTTAGGTGTAGGAAGCTAAGTGACTTTCAATGGTACAAAAACACCTTCCTTACCCGTGTCATGCTTAGGGAAGATTCAAACCAACCCTTTTCGAAAGAAAAATTCCTTGCAGGTCTACCTATTCTCTTGGGAGAGAAGGTTAGAAACAAAATCAAAAATACCTTTACAACAAAAACCATACCATATGACCAGCTCACATATGGTGAACTTGTAAGTTTCACCCAAAAAGGTCTTAAGATTTGCTAGGATCTTAAACTCCAGAAACACTTAAAGTGGGAAATCAAATGTACCAGACAAGAACTTGGTAGTTTCTGTCACCAGTTTGACCTTTCCATCAAAAAACCCTCTTGCAGCGGAAATTGCTCACAACCAAGAAAATATCCGAGCCACAAACCTCCTTATAAATGATCCGCACATAAAAATAGACAACAGTTTTATTCCAAACCGGATCCACCTTACTACAAAAAGCCCTACAAATTTACCAAGCCCCAAAGACCTTTCCAGTCAAAACCCAAAACAAAATTTGACCCCCAAAACATTACCTATTACAAATGTAACCAGAAAGGGCATACATCCTGTTTTTGCAAAGTCAATACCAAACTTCATAAGCTGCAAATAGATGAAGATACCATCAACCAACTACAAAATCTCTACATTGAAGCTACATACACTAACCACTCTTCTTCAGACACTTCTGAAGAAGAATTTCAAATTGATGAAATAGTACCTACCAGTGCTGCTTCAGATACCTTTACCAATTCCAAACAAATCAACGTCTTAACCCAAGACCAGGAATTCATTCTTGAGGCTATCAAAAGACTTGATGATCCTCACCTTCAAAAGACCTATCTGGACAAATTGTTGAAAGACTTCAACTAACCAGAGAACCCTCCATCATCTAACCTTCCAAACCACTCTATATTATCCTCTACCAGCACCAATACCTATGATCTTACAAAGATCCTTAATAAAAAGAAATCCAAAACCACTGTTACCATTTCAGAATTACATTATAAGATAAAAACCCTCAAATCCGAATTACAATCCCTTAAACAAGCCCTACAAAAAGACTCTGACATACTACAACATCTTCTGTCCAAAATTGAAAGCTAGTTTGATACTGAGTCTGATACAAAATATCAAACCATTGAAGCTAAGTGACTTTCAATGGTACAAAAACACCTTCCTTACCCGTGTCATGCTTAGGGAAGATTCAAAACAACCCTTTTCGAAAGAAAAATTCCTTGCAGGTCTACCTATTCTCTTGGGAGAGAAGGTTAGAAACAAAATCAAAGATACCTTTACAACAAAAACCATACCATATGACCAGCTCATATATGGTGAACTTGTAAGTTTCACCCAAAAAGGTCTTAAGATCTGTCAGGATCTTAAACTCCAGAAACACCTAAAGTGGGAAATCAAATGTACCAGACAAGAACTTGGTAGTTTTTGTCACCAGTTCGACCTTTCCATCAAAAAACCCTCTTGCAGCGAAAACTGCTCACAACCAAGAAAATATCTGAGCCACAAACCTCCTTATAGACGATCCGCACATAAAAATAGACAACAGTTTTATTCCAAACCGGATCCACCTTACTACAAAAAGCCCTACAAATTTACCAAGCCCCAAAGACCTTTCCAGTCAAAACCCAAAAAAACATTTGACCCCAAAAACATTACCTATTACAAATGTAACCAGAAAGGACATACGTCCCATTTTTGCAAAGTCAATACCAAACTTCATGAGCTTCAAATAGATGAAGATACCATCAACCAACTACAACAGCTCTACATTGAAGCTACAGACACTGATTGACCGTTTTCGGGTTTTGGCTTTGTATAATGCTTTGGACTATTTGTAGGTATTCTTCCTCATTTCTAGCAGAGGCAAGGAGAGCTGCCGTTTGAGCCTTTCTGGCTAGAAACTTTGATTGAGAATGATGATCAATGATGGGAGTTGTTTGATGTTTTTATAACCATTATGTAACTGCTAATTTGGAACTTTTGGATTCAGCTGCAAAAGAATCCCACCATTTGATTTTGAACTTGCGAACAAGAACTAGATGTCTGTTTTGTAAATTATAATCATAGAACCATGAACATACCCATGGCACAAAAATTTTTGTACAAAAAATGAGTAGGGAAGAGAACTTCCTTTCAGAAGGGGCTAGTTGGAAGTTGTTTTTGAAATGGAGGTAGTTGTTTTCAACAAAAGGATGGTCTTTGAGGTAATCAACATTGTTGTAACCCATTTTCGGGTCCCCACAAAAATAAATAAATAAATAGCCAAAAGAGATTAGAAAAATAATAGCAGGCAGAAGCGCTCAGAAGATGGTCGGAAAAATTGGTCAAGGAGGTTAAAAATACAAAGATCAGATTTTTGACAGTATATTCTTGAATGATGAGAGCCCTGTTGGGAAGGAAAATTTGAATTTTTAGGAGAAAAGTCCAAATTTGGATGTTTATGGACTTAATTGGATTTTTAATTGAATTTATAGAGGATTTGATTGCAAGAGAAATTGATTTTTAAGTCAATTTGGGCTTTAATTAGAAGAAATTAAAGTTCTAGGCCAAATTATAATTTTTAGGAATTTATTAGCTCAAATCATGGGCTTAATTGCATAATTATTGAAGTTTAATAGCTAATTAGGGACTTAATTGAGAAAATCCAAAACCAGGGACCAATTTGAAAAAGGCGCGTACATAGGGGGGCTATATTGGATTGATTCAGGGGCCTAATTGAAGAAATTGGAAGTTATTGATCAATTGAGGGCTCAATTGCATAAATCAGAGGCCAAGGACCGAAGTGAAAAACGCGGCCAACTATAAGGGCGAGGACTGAAATTGGCAGGGATGCAATTGAAATGAACAAAAGATGATTGAGGGCTGATTTGAAAATTGGCGGGTTCTGGCGCCACATTTAAATGAAACGGCACGTTTTCTCCAAAAAGACGTCGTTTCATATATAAAAAAAATAAGAAGACCGGAACGGTGTCGTTTTGAACGACACTGTTCCTCTTTCTTCTTCCCCCCGAACGCGCAGCAGGGGAAGAAGGAAAGTTTTTTAACTCTTCCTGTCTCTCTCTCTCCTCGCGCCCACCGACCAACCCGAAGCCCCACGCCCTTGGAATGCCAAAACCGAGGAAGTTGCGCCTTGGCAGCCACACCCACTGGCCGACCACCCGCCGCGCGCCCTGCCGACACCAAGGGAGCTGCGCCTTGACAGTCGGGCCCAATGGCCGACTAGTAAAAAGCCATTGACCTGCTCCCCATGCGCCATAGTAAAAAGCCATACTCGCTTGCTCTATAAATAGCACCCAACACAGTAGCAAAAAGGGGGACCGAAGAGGGGAGGAGAGAGAGAATGGACAAGAGAAAGGGAAGAGAGGGGCAAACTGAAGAAAAAAGAGGAGAAACGAAAGAGAGGAAGGAACAAACCGAGAACAACAAAAGAAAAGCAAACCGAAAACAAATAGAAAGGAAGGAACGAAGAGAACGAACCGAACCGTTGGAAACAGCCGCAGCGCCGCTTGGAGCAACCGTCTGTGAGCCACGACACCGCCACCAGCCTCCACCGTAGCATCACCAGTGACTGCCTCCTCCACGCCAGGAAAAGTCTTCTTTTCCCCGCATTTTTTACCATCTGCGTTTTCGTCCTGCATGCAGAATCGTTCTGCATGCAGGATGATTAGTACTTAAAATGCATGTTTATCAAGGTTTTATATCATCATTTTGCACTTGAAGTATCAATAACTCCTTAACTAAAGCATGTTTTATAAAAACAAGTTTGATACTATAAGATACCTTAATTTATGGTAAATGCTCATCTTATATGCAGGCCTATCACATAAATAAAAGGATTGATTGATGAGTTTAAGTATTGAAAGTGAAAGGACAAAGAGATGGCCAAACTTAGAAAAGAGATGTCGGTGCAGTCCAAACCGGAACATTGCTCGGTAATTGGATCATATCTGGAGCTCTAGTTTCGGATTTAGGTCCACTTTATATGGATGGAAAGGTAAGACAAAGGCCTACAACTTTCATGAGGAGCCCAAGATTTAAAAAGGTCGTTTTGAAGTCCAAATTGAAGGAACAACGAAGAAGTCCGAAGCTGTCCTGCAGCCCAAACACTATTTAGTGTTCAGCCCATATCTTGAGTTCTAGAAGTCCAAATGACCTCATCTTTTTTTTGTTGGAAAGCTGAGACAATTTCCTAGAACATTCTGAGGATTCTGGGCAAATTATGATGTTAGCAATGACGTCTTGATCAGACAAGAAGATAAGGATTGTTATCTAGTCAAGATGTGGCCACCCACTCATCAATTAGTCAACAAATCAATAGTTCCAAATTTTGGCCTATAAAAGGAGGCACTTACCATGTATTGAGGCATCTTGGTTTCAGATCAAGATCATGCTCTTGCTTTCTCTCTTTGTATTGCTTATGTTTGCTTTCATTAATATCAAGTTTATGCACTTCATTTCCTTTCCTTTCTTAGTTAACTTCTTTCTCATTTATGTTCTTATCTTGTTCATTTATGTTTCTTTCTTTCATTATGTTAGCTAAGTTAATTATGTCAAGGTGAAAAGGGTACACTAATGGTGTAAGAACAAGTATAATATAAACTTAACATGGACCTTAACGTTGGATACTAACATGTTTTATATTTGTTATCTTGTTCACTTTAATACTTTGCTTGTTAAATGGTTAATCTAGATTTATGTTGTATAACACTTGGTACAACAAATACTTGGCACTTTCATAGCCCATACTGTATGGTTTAACCGACACCTGAGCTATGAAAGGAACTTGATTTGTTGTTAACATAAGTTATAATCATGAATGCCTGCCAACATTTACAAGTATTAGCTTTATTCGAATAAGATAATTAATGTAATCATGTTAACAATTTATAATCTGATTGGAACCTCCTTTATGTGTGGTTTTCAATTGAGTAATAAGAGTTTATATTATACTTGTTTGAAGTACCATTAGTGGATCCTCTAACCTTGACATTTGTTTTTATCATTGTTTAATCCTTACATTAATCTTTCATCTCAAAGTTCTCATTAATTTCTTCATCTTCTGCTTTCATTATTATTATTATTATTATTATTATTATTTACATTATGTTTATATTATATAATATATATATATATCTTTGATCTTTTCATAAATTCAGTATATAGGCTGGAAACCTGTGACCCGATCTTTTAGATCATTCTCAGGTATAACAACGCCATGTACTGAGTATTATAATTATTATTGTTGTTGTTGTTGTTGTTGTCTTGTTATTTATAATTTATATAATTAACCTCTCTGTGCTTCGACCCCGATCTTGCTGGGTTATTTATTACTTCGACACTCTTGCACTTGGAAAAAGACATCAAGCTTTTGGTCGTGTCACAGGAGGAGGGGAGGGGAAAATAATTCCCCTCCCGCTGGGTTTCTTGTGCTGGGCCAGACCAATTCTGGCCTAGCCATGCATTCTGGGTCGGGTCTAGCGTAGACAAAAATAAAAGGTTGAATGGGCCGAGATCGGCCCAATTCCTGCTGGGCTGAGCCTGGCCCATTTATTTGGGCCGACCCAACCTACATAATATATTATATTTATATTATAAATTATAATATATTATATTATATATGTGTGTGTATATATATAAAATGAAAAAATATATATATTCTGAAAAATTTTTGGAAAAATATTGTTGATTTTCCTGCATATTTTTGTCAAAATGGCTTAATGTTGGTTTGTATTTTTATACCGTAAAGATACAAATCCAGTATTAAAATACCCGGTTTTCATCAAAACATCAAAGATTTTGAAAATAAAAAATGTTTTTGCTTTCAAAAAATATTCT
Source organism: Populus tremula (assembly GCA_964019445.1). Taxonomy (NCBI): domain Eukaryota; kingdom Viridiplantae; phylum Streptophyta; class Magnoliopsida; order Malpighiales; family Salicaceae; genus Populus; species Populus tremula. The sequence goes on from CAXHTJ010001128.1 coordinate 25,964, forward strand.
AAAAAATCCTTAAAAATATTGTTGATTTTCCTACATATTTTTATATAAAAACAATACATATAAAAAAAATGTTTTTGTTTTAACGCATACAACCTAGTCTCTCCAAAATAAAGAAAAATCATCGCATCATATTTTCATACAACAAAAGAAATTTCAAAAACAATATATGTATTAGCAAGCATTTTGGCTTTAATAACCAGTTTATTTAAGCCATGAGAATTAGGCCAATATTTCAAAAAAATATAAAAATCCTATTTTTAGGGGATTTCATCTATTATTCACCGCTAATGTTTGGATAAAGAAATCCTTAAGGGACGAATATCCAAAATCTTATTGGGAGTAATAAATCCGCACACATCCTTGAAAAAAGCCTTGATTATAATCGAGGACATTTCAATTTATTTGTTTTTGCTCCACGGTTTACGAGCCATGATAGTATAAAATACAAAAAAATAGGTTTGTTTTTTAGCCATAGATTTCTAAATTTTTTTGGTCCCTCTTCTTTGCGATTTACGAGTCGCAAACTATTGAAATACTAAGGGGAAAATGAGCTTTCAAAGCACATGGAATCTCCTTGGATTTCTATCCAAATAAATTTTATTTGAATCAAACCTAGAAAAACTGATGGGATTAGAAAACACCAACACCATAGCAATTATAGAGCAAACCAAACACCAAGCAGCTTACCTTAGTTAGGGCGTACTAGGGGTGCTAATACCTTCCCTTTTCGCAACCAGTCCCTTGCCTTAGAATCTCTGAAAGACCAGTTAGGGTTCCTAGTGACCATAATACTAGGTGGCGACTCCTTTACACAAAAAGAAAAAACAAAAACCCTAAAATTCAATCGAATGGTCGTCGCGATGCCGCGCTCCGCCGCGAGTGTGCGACAGGATGGCGACCCCACTAGGGACTTAGGACTAAGCTTGATAATTTGTTTGTTTATGCTATGTGTTATTGGTTTTTGTTTTCTTATATGAATGATACTTTGTTTAAAAGCTTTAGCATGCATCTTTACATTCTATCATACATGGTATAATCATGCATCACTTTATTATTATTATTATGTTTTTGAGGGCACACACAAGTAACTTTAAGTTAAGTGGGGAACTAGCAGCTTGCCTTATGACTTGAGTCAAGGTTTAAGTTTGTGTAAACCCTAACTCTTTGCTGAGTGTTTAGACTGATTATGATTGGTACACGTGCCATCCCACTACCTGCTGGACCCTCATATCGCCTTTACGAGGGTGATCACTAGAACAACAAGAGACCCTTTTTTTAGAGACCTAGTAGTAAACCTACCCTATGTCTCACGTAAAGGGACTAGAACCTATCCTTAGGGGGTGTGTTCCATAATATCTTTTGCATCAAAACAAGTCTAAACCCAACGCATTTTGAATTGCAGGACTTGTGAACAAAATGGCCATCATCACTATAACAACCCCGATTTCCCACATCCAATTTCGCGATACATTGGAAATTTTCAGGTAATTTTTTTTTTATATATATATATACAGGTTCCACCAAAATTTCTGCAAAGTCTCCTCTATACTGGTAGGTCCCAAGTTATCGACATAAACCCTATTTACACTTCTAATAACTCACATCTCATAACTCAAAAATCACGACCCAATCATCCTGGGTCTCAACCCAACTCATTATCAACAACACAAAACATGTTATTCAATAACATCATATAATGTAGTTCAAATGAAAGATTCCATTCCATCTAGAAACATGCATGGTCAAATAGGTACTAAGAGGTTCAACCCTTAGAGTAAGGACATACATTCACATTTACGGATTAATATTACATCTCAAGTTTTAGGAGACCAGTCTTTTAATTTACAATTATTTTACATGGTCAAAAGCAAAAGATATTAAAACTAGTATTATTCTTGACGCGACCCTGATGGACCTAAAAATAAAAATTAACATGTACACATAAATATAAAAGATAGTAACAAGTAATAACAATGGCAGACAATAATCTCTATGGAATTTCTTTTGATATATAAAATTCATCATTAACCTCTTTTACAACATATATTTTCCATCTATTACCAATATTCATCTAATATCCTATTTCATTTGCCAAGAATAATTCCATCTTGAAAATCTCAACACAACTCAACCGTTTGCGAACACCATCTTCTTATAAATCAATTTTCACTTGATAACAAAATATTCCTTTCTTAGTATCATTAGCTTATCTCATTCTTTTGGAATAGCTAATCAATATTTCCCTTTTCTGAATCTGTTGCTAGAAGGTAATCACCGAAACTAATAAATCTTATTAGCATCATTTGTCTTCCAATATTGGGCTAGACTAATCAATTTAAGAATTACCGGCACCGATGAAACCTCATTGATACCATTAGCAATCCACACCTGGATAGCTAATCAATGTCATTTGATTCTTCAATTCGTACCAAACCCCTTTTATTTTTCTTATTAACATCGTATGCATTGTAACCACGATTCCCAAGTATCATTTGCATACAATCTTAGTTATCGACACTACGGTCACTAAGCATCCTTCACATAACCTTGGTCACTCTCATCATAGTGCCAAGTATCAATTTATACCCTTAGCCACCATCATTATGGTGTTAAGTATCATTGTAATGTATCCTTAGCCACCAACACTATGGTAACCAATTATCTATCAATTCCCTTCTAATCTCCAAGTAATTGTGATTATGTAATTTACTCAATATCTTAGTCCTATATTAAGTATTTTGTTCACAACATTTAGAATTTACTATTTCTAACTTCAATCAATTAATTCACATACTCTTTTCAAAACCTTACTCATCTCGATTGCTAATAATTCTGGTAAGTTCATATAATTACCCATATTTTTTGTTAGTCTTCCTAGATTACCAGTACATCTGGTAATTCCATACGAATTACCCAGCCTCCATCTAACTTCTTTTGTTAGTCAATAAATCCTGTAATTCCATACGAATTACCCCATATCCAGTTAACTTCCTTGTTAATCAATAAACCCGATAATTCTCTTAATTACCAAATAAATTTGGCTAACGCATCTTGGTTGCCATAGTCAATCCGGTAATTCCATATGAATTACCCAACATCCGGCTAACCTCTTTTGTTAGCCAATTAATCCGGTAATTCCATACGAATTACCCAACATCCAGCTAACCTCTTTTGTTAGCCAATTATTCCGATAATTTCATATGAATTACCCAATATCCAGTTAACTTCCATGTTAACCA
>CAXHTJ010001129.1:0-29348 GCA_964019445.1 Populus tremula
TTCAAGATCCAGAAATTATCCCTGGTACCCAGATCCAGCGTGTCGCTGAAATCTTCAACGCCCGAGGATTACGTCACAATCACAAATTATTGACGAAAACTGAGTCCCTCGAACACCGAAATCATTACCGGAACCAACTTCGACGGCAGATGCTGAAATCTTCAGCGCCCCTGGTCTCCGTCACAATCACAAATCATTGACGAAAAGCGAGTCCTCAAGATCCATAAATCATCAGGTACCAGATCCAGCGTGACGCTGAATCTTCAGCGCCCGAGGATTACGTCACAATCACAAATTATTGACGAAAACTGAGTCCTCGAGACCCGAAATCATTACCGGAACCAACTCCACGGCTGACGCTGAAATCTTCAGCGCCCGTGGATTACGTCACAATCACAAATTATTGACGAAAACTGAGTCCCTATAGACCAATAAAATAACAGTAATCAACTTCCACCGTTGATGCTGAAATCTTCAGCGCCCCTCGACTACGTCACAATCACAAATCATTGACGAAGAGAGTCCTTCAAGATCCAGAAATTATCCCTGGTACCAGACCACGTGTCGCTGAAATCTTCAACGCCCGAGGATTACGTCACACACAAATTATTGACGAAACTGAGTCCCTCGAGACCCGAAATCATTACCGGAACAACTTTGACGCTGACGCTGAAATCTTCAGCACCCTGGACGAAGTCAGAATCATAAATCATTAACCAAAACTGAGTCCCTATAGACCTAGAAAAATAAAGGAACCAACTTCCACCGTTGACTGAAATCTTCAGCGCCCCTGGACTACGTCACAATCACAAATCATTGACGAAAAGTGAGTCCTTTAAGACCAGAAATCATCCCCGGTACGAGATCCAGCGTGACGCTGAAATCTTCGCGCGCCAAGATTACGTCACAATCACAAATTATTGACGAAAACTGAGTCCCTCGAGACCCCGAAATCATACCGGAACCAACTTCGACGGCTGACGTTGAAACTTCAGCGCCCCTGGACGAACTCAGAATCATAAATCATTAACGAAAACTGAGTCCCTATAGACCTAGGAAAAATAACAGGAACCAACTTCCACCGTTGACGCTGAAATCTTCAGCGCCCCTGGACTACGTCACAATCACAAATCAGTGATGAAAAGTGAGTCCTTCAGACCCAGAAATCATCGCCGGTACCGAGATCCAGCGTGACGCTGAAATCTTCAGCGCCCGAGGATTACGTCACAATCACAAATTATTGACGAAAACTGAGTCCCTCGAGACCCGAAATCATTACCGGAACCAACTTCCACGGCTGACGCTGAAATCTTCAGCGCCGTGGATTACGTCACAATCACAAATTATTGACGAAAACTGAGTCCCTATAGACCAATAAAAAATAACAGTAATCAACTTCCACCGTTGATCTGAAATCTTCAGCGCCCCTCGACTACGTCACAATCACAAATCATTGACGAAGAGGGAGTCCTTCAGATCCAGAAATTATCCCTGGTACCCAGATCCAGCGTGTGCTGAAATCTTCAACGCCCGAGGATTACGTCACAATCACAAATTATTGACGAAAACTGAGTCCCTCGAGACCCGAAATCATTACCGGAACCAACTTTGACGGCTGACGCTGAAATCTTCAGCACCCCTGGACGAATCAGAATCATAAATCATTAACCAAAATGAGTCCCATAGACCTAGAAAAAACAGAACCAACTTCACCGTTGATGCTGAAATCTTCAGCGCCCCTGGACTACGTCACAATCACAAATCATTGACGAAAAGTGAGTCCTTTAAGACCAGAAATCATCCCGTACCGAGATCCAGCGTGACGCTGAATCTTCGCGCCCAAGGATTACGTCACAATCACAAATTATTGACGAAAACTGAGTCCCTCGAGACCCCGAAATCATTACGAACAACTTCGACGGCTGACGTTGAAATCTTCAGCGCCCTGGACGAACTCAGAACATAAATCATTAACGAAAACTGAGTCCCTATGACCTAGCAAAATAACAGGAACCAACTTCCACCGTTGATGCTGAAATCTTCAGCGCCCCTGGGCTCCGTCACAATCACAAATCATTGACGAAAAGTGAGTCCCAAGACCCAGAAATCATCCCGGTACCAGATCCAGCGTGACGCTGAAATCTTCAGCGCCCTAGACGATGACAAAATCATAAATCATTAACGAAAATAGAGTCCCGTAAGACCTAGAAACCATCACCGTAACCAAATTCAACCGTGACGCTGAAATCGTCAGCGCCCGAGGATTACGTCACAATCACAAATTATTGACGAAAACTGAGTCCCTCGAGACCCCGAAATCATTACCGAACCAACTTCGACGGCTGACGTGAAAATCTTCAGCGCCCTGGACGAAGTCAGAATCATAAAATCATTAACGAAAACTGAGTCCCTAATAGACCTAGGAAAAATAACAGGAACCAACTTCCACGTTGACGCTGAAATCTTCAGCGCCCCTGGACTACGTCACAATCACAAATCAGTGACGAAAAGTGAGCCTTCAAGACCAGAAATCATGCGGCCGGTACCGAGATCCAGCGTGACGCTGAAATCTTCAGCGCCCGAGGATTACGTCACAATCACAAATTATGACGAAAACTGAGTCCCTCGAGACCCCGAAATCATTACCGAACCAACTTCCACGGCTGACGCTGAAATCTTCAGCGCCCGTGGATTACGTCACAATCACAAATTATTGACAACACTGAGTCCCTATAGACCAATAAAAAATAACAGTAAGCAACTTCCACCGTTGATGCTGAAATCTTCAGCGCCCCTCGACTACGTCACAATCACAAATCATTGACGAAGAGGGAGTTTCAAGATCCAGAAAATTATCCCTGGTACCTAGATCCAGCGTGTCGCTGAACTTCAACGCCGAGGATTACGTCACAATCACAAATTATTGACGAAAACTGAGTCCCTCGAGACCCGAAATCATTACCGGAACCAACTGACGGCTGACGCTGAAATTTCAGCACCCCTGGACAAGTCAGAATCATAAATCATTAACCAAAACTGAGTCCCTATAGACCTAGAAAAATAACAGTAACCAACTTCCACCGTTGATGCTGAAATCTTCAGCGCCCCTGGACTACGTCACAATCACAAATCATTAACGAAAAGTGAGTCCTTCAAGACCAGAAATCATCCCCGGTACCGAGATCCAGCGTGACGCTGAAATCTTCGGCGCCCAAGGATTACGTCACAATCACAAAATTATTGACGAAAACTGAGTCCTCGAGACACCGAAATCATTACCAAACAACTTCGACGGCTGACGCTGAAATATTGAGCGCCCCATCGACGATGTCAGAATCATAAATCTTTAACGAAAACTGCGTCCCTATAGACCTAGGAAAAATAACAGGAACCAACTTCCACCGTTGACGCTGAAATCTTCAGCGCCCCTGGACTACGTCACAATCACAAATCACTGACGAAAAGTGAGTACTTCAAGACCCAGAAATCATCGCCGGTACCGAGATCCAGCGTGACGCTGAAATCTTCAGCGCCCGAGGATTACGTCACAATCACAAATTATTGACGAAAACTGAGTCCCTCGAGACCCCGAAATCATTACCGGAACCAACTTCGACGGCTGACGCTGAAATATTTAGCGCCCCTCGACGATGTCAGAATCATAAATCTTTAACGAAAACTGCGTCACTATAGACCTAGGAAAAATAACATGAACCAACTTCCACCATTGACGCTGAAATCTTCAGCGCGGACTACGTCACAATCACAAATCACTGACGAAAAGTGAGTCCTTCAAGACCCAGAAATCATCGCCGGTACCGAGATCCAGCGTGACGCTGAAATCTTCAGCGCCCGAGGATTACGTCACAATCACAAATTATTGACGAAAACTTAGTCCCTCGAGACCCCGAAATCATTACCGGAACGAACTTCGACGGCTGACGCTGAAATATTTAGCGCCCCTCGACGATGTCAGAATCATAAATCTTTAACGAAAACTGCGTCCCTATAGACCTAAAAAAAATAACAGGAACCAACTTCCACCGTTGACGCTGAAATCTTCAGCGCCCCTGGGCTACGTCACAATCACAAATCATTGACGAAAAGTGAGTCCTTCAAGACCCAGAAATCATCGCCGGTACCCAGATCCAGCGTGATGTTGAAATCTTCAGTGCCCGAGGATTACGTCACAATCACAAATTATTGACGAAAACTGAGTCCCTCGAGACCCCGAAATCATTACCGGAACCAACTTCGACGGCTGATGCTGAAATCTTCAGCGCCCCTGGACGAAGTCAGAATCATAAATCATTAACCAAAATTGAGTCCCTATAGACCTAGAAAAAATAACAGGAACCAACTTCCACCATTGATGCTGAAATCTTCAGCGCCCATGGACTACGTCACAATCACAAATCATTGACGAAATGTGAGTCCCTCAAGATCCAGAAATTATCCACGGTACCCAGATCCAGCGTGACGATGATATCTTCAGCACCCCTAGACGATGTCAAAATCATAAATCATTAACGAAAATAGAGTCCCTGTAGACCTAGAAACCATCACCGTAACCAACTTCAACCGCTGATGCTGAAATCGTCAGCGCCCGAGGATTACGTCACAATCACAAATTATTGACGAAAACTGAGTCCCTCGAGACCCCGAAATCATTACCGGAACCAACTTCGACGGCTGACGCTGAAATATTTAGCGCCCCTCGACGATGTCAGAATCATAAATCTTTAACGAAAACTGCGTCCCTATAGACCTAGGAAAAATAACAGGAACCAACTTCCACCGTTGACGCTGAAATCTTCAGCGCCCCTGGACTACGTCACAATCACAAATCACTGACGAAAAGTGAGTCCTTCAAGACCCAGAAATCATCGCCGGTACCGAGATCCAGCGTGACGCTAAAATCTTCAGCGCCCGAGGATTACGTCACAATCACAAATTATTGATGAAAACTGAGTCACTCGAGACCCCGAAATCATTACTAGAACCAACTTCGACGGCTGACGCTGAAATATTTAGCGCCCCTCGACGATGTCAGAATCATAAATCTTTAACGAAAACTGCGTCCCTATAGACCTAAAAAAAATAACAGGAACCAACTTCCACCGTTGACGCTGAAATCTTCAGCGCCCCTGGACTACGTCACAATCACAAATCATTGACGAAAAGTGAGTCCTTCAAGACCCAGAAATCATCGCCGGTACCGAGATCCAGCGTGATGCTGAAATCTTCAGCGCCCGAGGATTACGTCACAATCACAAATTATTGACGAAAACTGAGTCCCTCGAGACCCCGAAATCATTACCGGAACCAACTTCGACGGCTGACGCTGAAATCTTCAGCGCCCCTGGACGAAGTCAGAATCATAAATCATTAACGAAAACTGAGTCCCTATAGACCTAGAAAAAATAACAGGAACCAACTTCCACCGTTGATGCTGAAATCTTCAGCGCCCCTGGACTACGTCACAATCACAAATCATTGACGAAAGTGAGTCCTCAAGATGAAATTATCCCGGTACCAGATCCAGCGTGACGCTGAAATCTTCAGCGCCCGAGATGTCAAATCACAAATCATTGACGAAAATGAGTCCCTGAGAAGAACCATCACCGAACAACTTCACGCTGACGCTGAAATCTTCAGCGCCCGAGGATTACGTCACAATCACAAATTATTGACGAAAACTGAGTCCCTCGAGACCCGAAATCATTACCGAACCAACTTCGACGGCTGACGTTGAAATCTTTAGCGCCCCTGACGAAGTCAGAATCATAATCATTAACGAAAACTGAGTCCCTATAGACCTAGGAAAAATAACAGGAACCAACTTCCACCGTTGACGCTGAAATCTTCAGCGCCCCTGGACTACGTCACAATCACAAATCACTGACGAAAAGTGAGTCCTTCAAGACCCAGAAATCATCCCCGGTACCGAGATCCAGCGTGACGCTGAAATCTTCGGCGCCCGAGGATTACGTCACAATCACAAATTATTGACGAAAACTGAGTCCCTCGAGACACCGAAATCATTACCAAAACCAACTTCGACGGCTGACGCTGAAATATTTAGCGCCCCTCGACGATGTCAGAATCATAAATCTTTAACGAAAACTGCGTCCCTATAGACCTAGGAAAAATAACAGAACCAACTTCCACCGTTGACGCTGAAATCTTCAGCGCCCCTGGACTACGTCACAATCACAAATCACTGACGAAAAGTGAGTCCTTCAAGACCCAGAAATCATCCGGTACCGAGATCCAGCGTGACGCTGAAATCTTCAGCGCCCGAGGATTACGTCACAATCACAAATTATTGACGAAAACTGAGTCCCTCGAGACCACGAAATCATTACCAAAACCAACTTCGACGGCTGACGCTGAAATATTTAGCGCCCCTCGACGATGTCAGAATCATAAATCTTTAACGAAAACTGCGTCCCTATAGACCTAGGAAAAATAACAGGAACCAACTTCCACCGTTGACGCTGAAATCTTCAGCGCCCCTGGGCTACGTCACAATCACAAATCATTGACGAAAAGTGAGTCCTTCAAGACCCAGAAATCATCCCGTACCCAGATCCAGCGTGATGTTGAAATCTTCAGCGCCCGAGGATTACGTCACAATCACAAATTATTGACGAAAAACTGAGTCCCTCGAGACCCCGAAATCATTACCGGAACCAACTTCGACGGCTGATGCTGAAATCTTCAGCGCCCCTGGACGAAGTCAGAATCAATAAATCATTAACGAAAACTGAGTCCCTATAGACCTAGAAAAAATAACAGGAACCAACTTCCACCATTGATGCTGAAATCTTCAGCGCCCATGGACTACGTCACAATCACAAATCATTGACGAAATGTGAGTCCCTCAAGATCCAGAAATTATCACGGTACCCAGATCCAGCGTGACGCTGATAATCTTCAGCACCCCTAGGATGTCAAATCATAAATCATTAACGAAAATAGAGTCCCTGTAGACCTAGAAACCATCACCGTAACAACTTCAACCGCTGATGCTGAAATCGTCAGCGCCCGAGGATTACGTCACAATCACAAATTATTGACGAAAACTGAGTCCCTCGAGACCCCGAAATCATTACCGGAACCAACTTCGACGGCTGACGCTGAAATCTTTAGCGCCCCTGGCGACGTCAGAATCATAAATCTTAACGAAAACTGAGTCCCTATAGACCTAGAAAAATAACAGGAACCAACTTCCACCGTTGACGCTGAAATCTTCAGCGCCCCTGGACTACGTCACAATCACAAATCACTGACGAAAAGTGAGTCCTCAAGACCCAGAAATCATCCCGGTACCGAGATCCAGCGTGACGCTGAAATCTTCAGCGCCCGAGGATTACGTCACAATCACAAATTATTGACGAAAACTGAGTCCCTCGAGACCCGAAATCATTACCGAACCAACTTCGACGGCTGACGCTGAAATCTTCAGCGCCCCTGGACGATGTCAGAATCATAAATCATTAACGAAAACTGAGTCCCTATAGACCTAGAAAAAATAACAGGAACCAACTTCCACCGTTGACGCTGAAATCTTCAGCGCCCCTGGACTACGTCACAATCACAAATCATGACGAAAAGTGAGTCCTTCAAGACCCAGAAATCATCCCGGTACCGAGATCCAGCGTGACGCTGAAATCTTCAGCGCCCGAGGATTACGTCACAATCACAAATTATTGACGAAAACTGAGTCCCTCGAGACCCCGAAATCATTACCGGAACCAACTTCCACGGCTGACGCTGAAATCTTCAGCGCCGTGGATTACGTCACAATCACAAATTATTGACGAAAACTGAGTCCCTATAGACCAATAAAAAATAACAGAACCAACTTCCACCGTTGATGCTGAAATCTTCAGCGCCCCTGGACTACGTCACAATCACAAATCATTGACGAAAGTGAGTCCTTCAAGACCAGAAATATCCCGGTACCGAGATCCAGCGTGACGCTGAAATCTTCAGCGCCCGAGGATTACGTCACAATCACAAATTATTGACGAAAACTGAGTCCCTCGAGACCCGAAATCATTACCGGAACCAACTTCCACGGCTGACGCTGAAATCTTCAGGCCCGCTGGATTACGTCACAATCACAAATTATTGACGAAAACTGAGTCCCTCGAGACCGAAATCATTACCAAAACCAACTTCGACGGCTGACGCTGAAATCTTAGCGCCCCTCGACGATGTCAGAATCATAAATCTTTAACGAAAACTGCGTCCCTATAGACCTAGAAAAATAACAGGAACCAACTTCCACCGTTGACGCTGAAATCTTCAGCGCCCCTGGACTACGTCACAATCACAAATCACTGACGAAAAGTGAGTCCTTCAGACCCAGAAATCATCCCCGGTACCGAGACCAGCGTGACGCTGAAATCTTCGCGCCCGAGGATTACGTCACAATCACAAATTATTGACGAAAACTGAGTCCCTCGAGACACCGAAATCATTACCAAAACCAACTTCGACGGCTGACGCTGAAATATTTAGCGCCCCTCGACGATGTCAGAATCATAAATCTTTAACGAAAACTGCGTCCCTATAGACCTAGAAAAATAACAGGAACCAACTTCCACCGTTGACGCTGAAATCTTCAGCGCCCCTGGACTACGTCACAATCACAAATCACTGACGAAAAGTGAGTCCTTCAAGACCCAGAAATCATCCCCGGTACCGAGATCCAGCGTGACGCTGAAATCTTCAGCGCCCGAGGATTACGTCACAATCACAAATTATTGACGAAAACTGAGTCCCTCGAGACCCCGAAATCATTACCGGAACCAACTTCCACGGCTGACGCTGAAATCTTCAGCGCCCCTGGATTCGTCACAATCACAAATTATTGACGAAAACTGAGTCCCTATAGACCAATAAAAATAACAGTAACAACTTCCACCGTTGACGCTGAAATCTTCAGCGCCCCTGGACTACGTCACAATCACAAATCACTGACGAAAAGTGAGTCCTTCAAGACCCAGAAATCATCGCCGGTACCGAGATCCAGCGTGACACTGAAATCTTCAGCGCCCGAGGATTACGTCACAATCACAAATTATTGACGAAAACTGAGTCCCTCGAGACCCGAAATCATTACCGGAACCAACTTCGACGGCTGACGTTGAAATCTTCAGCGCCCCTGGACGAAGTCAGAATCATAAATCATTAACGAAAACTGAGTCCCTATAGACCTAGAAAAAATAACAGGAACCAACTTCCACCGTTGACGCTGAAATCTTCAGCGCCCCTGGACTACGTCACAATCACAAATCACTGACGAAAAGTGAGTCCTTCAAGACCCAGAAATCCTCCCGGTACCGAGATCCAGCGTGACGCTGAAATCTTCAGCGCCCGAGGATTACGTCACAATCACAAATTATTGACGAAAACTGAGTCCCTCGAGACCCCGAAATCATTACCGGAACCAACTTCCACGGCTGACGCTGAAATCTTCAGCGCCCGTGGATTACGTCACAATCACAAATTATTGACGAAAACTGAGTCCCTATAGACCAATAAAAAATAACAGTAACAACTTCCACCGTGATGCTGAAATCTTCAGCGCCCCTGGACTACGTCACAATCACAAATCACTGACGAAAAGTGAGTCCTTCAAGACCCAGAAATCATCCCGGTACCGAGATCCAGCGTGACGCTGAAATCTTCAGCGCCCGAGGATTACGTCACAATCACAAATTATTGACGAAAACTGAGTCCCTCGAGACCCGAAATCATTACCGGAACCAACTTCCACGGCTGACGCTGAAATCTTCAGCGCCCGTGGATTACGTCACAATCACAAATTATTGACGAAAACTGAGTCCCTCGAGACCCGAAATCATTACCGGAACCAACTTCGACGCTGACTGAAATCTTTAGCGCCCCTCGACGATGTCAGAATCATAAATCTTTAACGAAAACTGCGTCCCTATAGACCTAAAAAAAAATAACAGGAACCAACTTCCACCGTTGACGCTGAAATCTTCAGCGCCCCTGGACTACGTCACAATCACAAATCACTGACGAAAAGTGACTCCTTCAAGACCCAGAAATCATCCCCGGTACCGAGATCCAGCGTGACGCTGAAATCTTCAGCGCCCGAGGATTACGTCACAATCACAAATTATTGACGAAAACTGAGTCCCTCGAGACCCCGAAATCATTACCGGAACCAACTTCCACGGCTGACGCTGAAATCTTCAGTGCCCGTGGATTACGTCACAATCACAAATTATTGACGAAAACTGAGTCCCTCGAGACACCGAAATCATTACCAAAACCAACTTCGACGGCTGACGCTGAAATATTTAGCGCCCCTCGACGATGTCAGAATCATAAATCTTTAACGAAAACTGCGTCCCTATAGACCTAGGAAGAATAACAGGAACCAACTTCCACCGTTGACGCTGAAATCTTCAGCGCCCCTGGACTACGTCACAATCACAAATCACTGACGAAAAGTGAGTCCTTCAAGACCCAGAAATCATCCCCGGTACTGAGATCCAGCGTGATGCTGAAATCTTCGGCGCCCGAGGATTACGTCACAATCACAAATTATTGACGAAAACTGAGTCCCTCGAGACACCGAAATCATTACCAAAACCAACTTCGACGGCTGACGCTGAAATCTTCAGCGCCCGTGGATTACATCACAATCACAAATTATTGACGAAAACTGAGTCCCTATAGACCAATAAAAAATAACAGTAATCAACTTCCACCGTTGATGCCGAAATCTTCAGCGCCCTTGGACTACGTCACAATCACAAATCACTGACGAAAAGTGAGTCCTTCAAGACCCAGAAATCATCGCCGGTACCGAGATCCAGCGTGACACTGAAATCTTCAGCGCCCGAGGATTACGTCACAATCACAAATTATTGACGAAAACTGAGTCCCTCGAGACCCGAAATCATTACCGGAACCAACTTCGACGGCTGACGTTGAAATCTTCAGCGCCCCTGGACGAAGTCAGAATCATAAATCATTAACGAAAACTGAGTCCCTATAGACCTAGAAAAAATAACAGGAACCAACTTCCACCGTTGACGCTGAAATCTTCAGCGCCCCTGGACTACGTCACAATCACAAATCACTGACGAAAAGTGAGTCCTTCAAGACCCAGAAATCATCCCCGGTACCGAGATCCAGCGTGACGCTGAAATCTTCAGCGCCCGAGGATTACGTCACAATCACAAATTATTGACGAAAACTGAGTCCCTCGAGACCCCGAAATCATTACCGGAACCAACTTCCACGGCTGACGCTGAAATCTTCAGCGCCCGTGGATTACGTCACAATCACAAATTATTGACGAAAACTGAGTCCCTCGAGACCCCGAAATCATTACCGGAACCAACTTCGACTGCTGACACTGAAATATTTAGCGCCCCTCGACAATGTCAGAATCATAAATCTTTAACGAAAACTGCGTCCCTATAGACCTAAAAAAAAATAACAGGAACCAACTTCCACCGTTGACGCTGAAATCTTCAGCGCCCCTGGACTACGTCACAATCACAAATCACTGGAAAAGTGACTCCTTCAAGACCCAGAAATCATCCCCGGTACGAGATCCAGCGTGACGCTGAAATCTTCAGCGCCCGAGGATTACGTCACATCTCACAAATCACAAATTATTGACGAAAACTAGTCCCGTCGAGACCCGAAATCGAAATCATTACCGGAACCAACTTCCACGGCTGACGCTGAAATCTTCAGTGCCCGTGGTTACGTAAATCACAAATTATTGACGAAAACTGAGTCCCTCGAGACACCGAAATCATTACCAAAACCAACTTCGACGGCTGACGCTGAAATATTTAGCGCCCCTCGACGATGTCAGAATCATAAATCTTTAACGAAAACTGCGTCCCTATAGACCTAGGAAAAATAACAGGAACCAACTTCCACCGTTGACGCTGAAATCTTCAGCGCCCCTGGACTACGTCACAATCACAAATCACTGACGAAAAGTGAGTCCTTCAAGACCCAGAAATCATCCCCGGTACTGAGATCCAGCGTGACGCTGAAATCTTCGGCGCTCGAGGATTACGTCACAATCACAAATTATTGACGAAAACTGAGTCCCTCGAGACACCGAAATCATTACCAAAACCAACTTCGACGGCTGACGCTGAAATATTTAGCACCCCTCGACGATGTCAGAATCATAAATCTTTAACGAAAACTGCGTCCCTATATACCAAGGAAAAATAACAGGAACCAACTTCCACCGTTGACGCTGAAATCTTCAGCGCCCCTGGACTACGTCACAATCACAAATCACTGACGAAAAGTGAGTCCTTCAAGACCCAGAAATCATCCCCGGTACCGAGATCCAGCGTGACGCTGAAATCTTCAGCGCCCGAGGATTACGTCACAATCACAAATTATTGACGAAAACTGAGTCCCTCGAGACCCCGAAATCATTACCGGAACCAACTTCGACGGCTGACGCTGAAATCTTCAGCGCCCGTGGATTACGTCACAATCACAAATTATTGACGAAAACTGAGTCCCTATAGACCAATAAAAAATAACAGTAATCAACTTCCACCGTTGATGCCGAAATCTTCAGCGCCCCTGGACTACGTCACAATCACAAATCACTGACGAAAAGTGAGTCCTTCAAGACCCAGAAATCATCCCCGGTACCGAGATCCAGCGTGACGCTGAAATCTTCAGCGCCCGAGGATTACGTCACAATCACAAATTATTGACGAAAACTGAGTCCCTCGAGACCCCGAAATCATTACCGGAACCAACTTCGACGGCTGACGCTGAAATCTTCAGCGCCCGTGGATTACGTCACAATCACAAATTATTGACGAAAACTGAGACCCTATAGACCAATAAAAAATAACAGTAAACAACTTCCACCGTTGATGCCGAAATCTTCAGCGCCCCTGGACTACGTCACAATCACAAATCACTGACGAAAAGTGAGTCCTTCAAGACCCAGAAATCATCGCCGGTACCGAGATCCAGCGTGACACTGAAATCTTCAGCGCCCGAGGATTACGTCACAATCACAAATTATTGACGAAAACTGAGTCCCTCGAGACCCCGAAATCATTACCGGAACCAACTTCGACGGCTGACGTTGAAATCTTCAGCGCCCCTGGACGAAGTCAGAATCATAAATCATTAACGAAAACTGAGTCCCTATAGACCTAGAAAAAATAACAGGAACCAACTTCCACCGTTGACGCTGAAATCTTCAGCGCCCCTGGACTACGTCACAATCACAAATCACTGACGAAAAGTGAGTCCTTCAAGACCCAGAAATCCTCCCCGGTACCGAGATCCAGCGTGACGCTGAAATCTTCAGCGCCCGAGGATTACGTCACAATCACAAATTATTGACGAAAACTGAGTCCCTCGAGACCCCGAAATCATTACCGGAACCAACTTCCACGGCTGACGCTGAAATCTTCAGCGCCCGTGGATTACGTCACAATCACAAATTATTGACGAAAACTGAGTCCCTATAGACCAATAAAAAATAACAGTAATCAACTTCCACCGTTGATGCCGAAATCTTCAGCGCCCCTGGACTACGTCACAATCACAAATCACTGACGAAAAGTGAGTCCTTCAAGACCCAGAAATCATCCCCGGTACCGAGATCCAGCGTGACGCTGAAATCTTCAGCGCCCGAGGATTACGTCACAATCACAAATTATTGACGAAAACTGAGTCCCTCGAGACCCCGAAATCATTACCGGAACCAACTTCCACGGCTGACGCTGAAATCTTCAGCGCCCGTGGATTACGTCACAATCACAAATTATTGACGAAAACTGAGTCCCTCGAGACCCCGAAATCATTACCGGAACCAACTTCGACTGCTGACACTGAAATATTTAGCGCCCCTCGACGATGTCAGAATCATAAATCTTTAACGAAAACTGCGTCCCTATAGACCTAAAAAAAAATAACAGGAACCAACTTCCACCGTTGACGCTGAAATCTTCAGCGCCCCTGGACTACGTCACAATCACAAATCACTGACGAAAAGTGACTCCTTCAAGACCCAGAAATCATCCCCGGTACCGAGATCCAGCGTGACGCTGAAATCTTCAGCGCCCGAGGATTACGTCACAATCACAAATTATTGACGAAAACTGAGTCCCTCGAGACCCCGAAATCATTACCGGAACCAACTTCCACGGCTGACGCTGAAATCTTCAGTGCCCGTGGATTACGTCACAATCACAAATTATTGACGAAAACTGAGTCCCTCGAGACACCGAAATCATTACCAAAACCAACTTCGACGGCTGACGCTGAAATATTTAGCGCCCCTCGACGATGTCAGAATCCTAAATCTTTAACGAAAACTGCGTCCCTATAGACCTAGGAAAAATAACAGGAACCA
This sequence comes from Populus tremula, assembly GCA_964019445.1. Classification (NCBI taxonomy): domain Eukaryota; kingdom Viridiplantae; phylum Streptophyta; class Magnoliopsida; order Malpighiales; family Salicaceae; genus Populus; species Populus tremula. The sequence goes on from CAXHTJ010001129.1 coordinate 14,423, forward strand.
ACTTCCACCGTTGATGCCGAAATCTTCAGCGCCCCTGGACTACGTCACAATGACAAATCACTGACGAAAAGTGAGTCCTTCAAGACCCAGAAATCATCGCCGGTACCGAGATCCAGCGTGACACTGAAATCTTCAGCGCCCGAGGATTACGTCACAATCACAAATTATTGACGAAAACTGAGTCCCTCGAGACCCCGAAATCATTACCGGAACCAACTTCGACGGCTGACGTTGAAATCTTCAGCGCCCCTGGACGAAGTCAGAATCATAAATCATTAACGAAAACTGAGTCCCTATAGACCTAGAAAAAATAACAGGAACCAACTTCCACCGTTGACGCTGAAATCTTCAGCGCCCCTGGACTACGTCACAATCACAAATCACTGACGAAAAGTGAGTCCTTCAAGACCCAGAAATCCTCCCCGGTACCGAGATCCAGCGTGACGCTGAAATCTTCAGCGCCCGAGGATTACGTCACAATCACAAATTATTGACGAAAACTGAGTCCCTCGAGACCCCGAAATCATTACCGGAACCAACTTCCACGGCTGACGCTGAAATCTTCAGCGCCCGTGGATTACGTCACAATCACAAATTATTGACGAAAACTGAGTCCCATAGACCAATAAAAAATAACAGTAATCAACTTCCACCGTTGATGCCGAAATCTTCAGCGCCCCGGACTACGTCACAATCACAAATCACTGACGAAAAGTGAGTCCTTCAAGACCAGAAAATCATCCCGGTACCGAGATCCAGCGTGACGCTGAAATCTTCAGCGCCCGAGGATTACGTCACAATCACAAATTATTGACGAAAACTGAGTCCTCGAGACCCCCGAAATCATTACCGGAACCAACTTCCACGGCTGACGCTGAAATCTTCAGCGCCCGTGGATTACGTCACAATCACAAATATTGACGAAAACTGAGTCCTCGAGACCCCGAAATCATTACCGGAACCAACTTCGACTGCTGACACTGAAAATTTTAGCGCCCCTCGACGATGTCAGAATCATAAATCTATAACGAAAACTGCGTCCCCTATAGACCTAAAAAAAAATAACAGGAACCAACTTCCACCGTTGACGCTGAAATCTTCAGCGCCCCTGGACTACGTCACAATCACAAAATCACTGACGAAAAGTGACTCCTTCAAGACCCAGAATATCATCCCCGGTACCGAGATCCAGCGTGACGCTGAAATCTTCAGCGCCCGAGGATTACGTCAACAATCACAAATTATTGACGAAAACTGAGTCCCTCGAGACCCCGAAATCATTACCGGAACCAACTTCCACGGCTGACGCTGAAATCTTCAGCGCCCGTGGATTACGTCACAATCACAAATTATGACGAAAACTGAGTCCCTATAGACCAATAAAAAATAACAGTAATCAACTTCCACCGTTGATGCCGAAATCTCAGCGCCCCTGGACTACGTCACAATCACAAATCACTGACGAAAAGTGAGTCCTTCAAGACACCAGAAATCATCGCCGGTACCGAGATCCAGCGTGACACTGAAATCTTCAGCGCCCGAGGATTTACGTCACAATCACAAATTATGACGAAAACTGAGTCCCTCGAGACCCCAAAATCATTACCGGAACCAACTTCGACGGCTGACGTTGAAATCTTCAGCGCCCTGGACGAAGTCAGAATCATAAACATTAACGAAACTGAGTCCCTATAGACCTAGAAAAAAAACAGGAACCAACTTCCACCGTTGACGCTGAAATCTTCAGCGCCCCTGGACTACGTCACAATCACAAATCACTGACGAAAAGTGAGTCCTTCAAGACCCAGAAATCCCCCGGTACGAGATCCAGCGTGACGCTGAAATCTTCAGCGCCCGAGGATTACGTCACAATCACAAATTATTGACGAAAACTGAGTCCCTCGAGACCCCCGAAATCATTACCGGAACCAACTTCCACGGCTGACGCTGAAATCTTCAGCGCCCGTGATTACGTCACAATCACAAATTATTGACGAAAACTGAGTCCCTCGAGACAACCGAAATCATTACCAAAACCAACTTCGACGGCTGACGCTGAAATATTTAGCGCCCCTCGACGATGTCAGAATCAAAATCTTTACGAAAACTGTGTCCCTATAGACCTAGAAAAAATAACAGGACCAACTTCCACCGTTGACGCTGAAATCTTCAGCGCCCCTGGACTACGTCACAATCACAAAATCATTGACGAAAAGTGAGTCCTCAAGACCAGAAATCATCCCCGGTACTGAGATCCAGCGTGACGCTGAAATCTTCGGCGCCCGAGGATTACGTCACAATCACAAATTATTGACGAAAACTGAGTCCCTCGAGACAACCGAAATCATTACCAAAACAACTTCGACGGCTGACGCTGAAATATTTAGCACCCCTCGACGATGTCAGAATCATAAATCTTTAACGAAAACTGCGTCCCTATAGACCTAAAAATAACAGGAACCAACTTCCACCGTTGACGCTGAAATCTTCAGGCCCCTGGACTACGTCACAATCACAAATCACTGACGAAAAGTGAGTCCTTCAAGACCCAGAAATCATCCCCGGTACCGAGATCCAGCGTGACGCTGAAATCTTCAGCGCCCGAGGATTACGTCACAATCACAAATTATTGACGAAAACTGAGTCCCTCGAGACCCCGAAATCATTACCGGAACCAACTTCGACGGCTGACGCTGAAATCTTCAGCGCCCGTGGATTACGTCACAATCACAAATTATTGACGAAAACTGAGTCCCTATAGACCAATAAAAAATAACAGTAATCAACTTCCACCGTTGATGCTGAAATCTTCAGCGCCCCTGGACTACGTCACAATCACAAATCACTGACGAAAAGTGAGTCCTTCAAGACCCAGAAATCATCCCCGGTACCGAGATCCAGCGTGACGCTGAAATCTTCAGCGCCCGAGGATTACGTCACAATCACAAATTATTGACGAAAACTGAGTCCCTCGAGACCCCGAAATCATTACCGGAACCAAACTTCGACGGCTGACGTGAAATCTTCAGCGCCCCTGGACGAAGTCAGAATCATAAATCATTAACGAAAACTGAGTCCCTATAGACCTAGAAAAATAACAGGAACCAACTTCCACCGTTGACGCTGAAATCTTCAGCGCCCCTGGACTACGTCACAATCACAAATCACTGACGAAAAGTGAGTCCTTCAAGACCCAGAAATCCCCGGTACCGAGATCCAGCGTGACGCTGAAATCTTCAGCGCCCGAGGATTACGTCACAATCACAAATTATTGACGAAAACTGAGTCCCTCGAGACCCCGAAATCATTACCGGAACCAACTTCCACGGCTGACGCTGAAATCTTCAGCGCCCGTGATACGTCACAATCACAAATTTTGACGAAAACTTGCGTCCCTATAGACCAATAAAAAATAACAGTAATCAACTTCCACCGTTGATGCCGAAATCTTCAGCGCCCCTGGACTACGTCACAATCACAAATCACTGACGAAAAGTGAGTCCTTCAAGACCCAGAAATCATCCCCGGTACCGAGATCCAGCGTGACGCTGAAATCTTCAGCGCCCGAGGATTACGTCACAATCACAAATTATTGACGAAAACTGAGTCCCTCGAGACCCCGAAATCATTACCGGAACCAACTTCGACGGCTGACGCTGAAATCTTCAGCGCCCCTGGACGAAGTCAGAATCATAAAATCATTAACCAATATCATACGTAACGAAACTCGAGTCCCTATACGCAGATCCTATGAAAAAAGATAACAGAAATCCCCACCGTTGACGCTAAAATCTTCAGCGCCCCTGGACTACGTCACAATCACAAATTCATTGACGAAAAGTGAGTCCCTCAAGACCCCAGAAATCATCCCCGGTACCGAGATCCAGCGTGACCTGAAATCTTCAGCGCCGAGAGATTACGTCACCAATCACAAATATGCGAACGAAAAGACTGAGTCCCTCGAGACCGAAAATTACGAACCAACTTCCACGGCTGACGCTGAAATCTTCACGCCCGCTGGACTACGTCACAATCACAAATTATTGACGAAAACTGAGTCCTTCGAGACCCCGAAATCATTACCGGAACCAACTTCGACTGCTGACACGCTGAAATTTCAGCGCCTCGACGATGTCAGAATCATAAATCTATTAACGAAAACTGCGTCCCTATAGACTAAAAAAAAATAACAGGAACCAACTTCCACCGTTGACGCTGAAATCTTCAGCGTGGACTACGTCACAATCACAAATCACTGACGAAAAGTGACTCCTTCAAGACCCAGAAATCATCCAGGTACCGAGATCCAGCGTTGACGCTGAAATTCTTCAGCGCCCGAGGATTACGTCACAATCACAAATTATTGACGAAAACTGAGTCCCTCAGAGACCCCGAAATCATTACCGGAACCAACTTCCACGGCTGACGCTGAAATCTTCAGTGCCCGTATTACGTCACAATCACAAATTATTGACGAAAACTGAGTCCCTCGAGACACCGAAATCATTACCAAAACCAACTTCGACGGCTGACGCTGAAATATTTCGCCCCTCGACGATTCAGAATTCATAAATCTTTAACGAAAACTGCGTCCCTATAGACCTAGGAAAAATAACAGGAACAACTTCCACCGTTGACGCTGAAATCTTCAGCGCCCCTGGACTACGTCACAATCACAATCACTGACGAAAAGTGAGTCCTTCAAGACCCAGAAATCATCCCGGTACTGAGATCCAGCGTGACGCTGAAATCTTCGGCGCTCGAGGATTACGTCACAATCACAAATTATTGACGAAAACTGAGTCCCTCGAGACACCGAAATCATTACCAAAAACCAACTTCGACGGCTGACGTTGAAATATTTAGCACCCCTCGACGATGTCAGAATCATAAATCTTTAACGAAACTGCGTCCCTATATACCAAGGAAAAATAACAGGAACCAACTTCCACCGTTGACGCTGAAATCTTCAGCGCCCCTGGACTACGTCACAATCACAAATCACTGACGAAAAGTGAGTCCTTCAAGACCCAGAAATCATCCCCGGGTACCGAGATCCAGCGTGACGCTGAAATCTTCAGGCGCCGAGGATTACGTCACAATCACAAATTATTGACGAAAACTGAAGTCCCTCGAGACCCCGAAATCATTACCGGAACCAACTTCCACGGCTGACGCTGAAATCTTTCAGCGCCCGTGGATTACGTCACAATCACAAATTATTGACGAAAACTGAGTCCCTATAGACCAATAAAAAAATAACAGTAATCAACTTCCACCGTTTGATGCCGAAATCTTCAGCGCCCCTGGACTACGTCACAATCACAAATCACTGACGAAAAGTGAGTCCTTCAAGACCCAGAAATCATCGCCCGGTACGAGATCCAGCGTGACACTGAAATCTTCAGCGCCCGAGGATTACGTCACAATCACAAATTATTGACGAAAACTGAGTCCCTCGACCCCAAATCATTACCGGAACCAACTTCGACGGCTGACGTTGAAATCTTCAGCGCCCCTGGACGAAGTCAGAATCATAAATCATTAACGAAAAACTGAGTCCCTATAGACCTAGAAAAAATAACAGGAACCAAACTTCCACCGTTGACGCTGAAATCTTCAGCGCCCCTGGACTACGTCACAATCACAAATCACTGACGAAAAGTGAGTCCTTCAAGACCCAGAAATCTCCCGGTACCGAGATCCAGCGTGACGCTGAAAATCTTCAGCGCCCGAGGATTACGTCACAATCACAAATTATTGACGAAAACTGAGTCCCTCGAGACCCCGAAATCATTACCGGAAACCAACTTCCACGGCTGACGCTGAAATCTTCAGCGCCCGTGGATTACGTCACAATCACAAAATTATTGACGAAAACTGAGTCCCTCGAGACCCCGAAATCATTACCGGAACCAACTTCGACTGCTGACCCTAAATATTTAGCGCCCCCTCGAACGATGTCAGAATCATAAATCTTTAACGAAAACTGCGTCCCTATAGACCTAGGAAAAATAACAGGAACCAACTTCCACCGTTGACGCTGAAATCTTCAGCGCCCCTGGACTACGTCACAATCACAAATCACTGACGAAAAGTGACTCCTTCAAGACCCAGAAATCATCCCCGGTACCGAGATCCAGCGTGACGCTGAAATCTTCAGCGCCCGAGGATTACGTCACAATCACAAATTATTGACGAAAACTGAGTCCCTCGAGACCCCGAAATCATTACCGGAACCAACTTCCACGGCTGACGCTGAAATCTTCAGTGCCCGTGGATTACGTCACAATCACAAATTATTGACGAAAACTGAGTCCCTCGAGACACCGAAATCATTACCAAAACCAACTTCGACGGCTGACGCTGAAATATTTAGCGCCCCTCGACGATGTCAGAATCATAAATCTTTAACGAAAACTGCGTCCCTATAGACCTAGGAAAAATAACAGGAACCAACTTCCACCGTTGACGCTGAAATCTTCAGCGCCCCTGGACTACGTCACAATCACAAATCACTGACGAAAAGTGAGTCCTTCAAGACCCAGAAATCATCCCCGGTACCGAGATCCAGCGTGACGCAGAAATCTTCGGCGCCCGAGGATTACGTCCCAATCACAAATTATTGACGAAAACTGAGTCCCTCGAGACACCGAAATCATTACCAAAACCAACTTCGACGGCTGACGCTGAAATATTTAGCGCCCCTCGACGATGTCAGAATCATAAATCTTTAACGAAAACTGCGTCCCTATAGACCTAGGAAAAATAACAGGAACCAACTTCCACTGTTGACGCTGAAATCTTCAGCGCCCCTGGACTACGTCACAATCACAAATCACTGACGAAAAGTGAGTCCTTCAAGACCCAGAAATCATCCCCGGTACCGAGATCCAGCGTGACGCTGAAATCTTCAGCGCCCGAGGATTACGTCACAATCACAAATTATTGACGAAAACTGAGTCCCTCGAGACCCCGAAATCATTACCGGAACCAACTTCCACGGCTGACGCTGAAATCTTCAGCGCCCGTGGATTACGTCACAATCACAAATTATTGACGAAAACTGAGTCCCTATAGACCAATAAAAAATAACAGTAATCAACTTCCACCGTTGATGCCGAAATCTTCAGCGCCCCTGGACTACGTCACAATCACAAATCACTGACGAAAAGTGAGTCCTTCAAGACCCAGAAATCATCGCCGGTACCGAGATCCAGCGTGACACTGAAATCTTCAGCGCCCGAGGATTACGTCACAATCACAAATTATTGACGAAAACTGAGTCCCTCGAGACCCGAAATCATTACCGGAACCAACTTCGACGGCTGACGTTGAAATCTTCAGCGCCCCTGGACGAAGTCAGAATCATAAATCATTAACGAAAACTGAGTCCCTATAGACCTAGAAAAAATAACAGGAACCAACTTCCACCGTTGACGCTGAAATCTTCAGCGCCCGGACTACGTCACAATCACAAATCATTGACGAAAAGTGAGTCCCTCAGACCCAGAAATCCTCCCGGTACCGAATCCAGCGTGACGCTGAAATCTTCAGCGCCCGAGGATTACGTCACAATCAAATTATTGACGAAAACTGAGTCCCTCGAGACCCCGAAATCATTACCGGAACCAACTTCCACGGCTGACGCTGAAATCTTCAGCGCCCGTGGATTACGTCACAATCACAAATTATTGACGAAAACTGAGTCCCTCGAGACCCCGAAATCATTACCGGAACCAACTTCCACGGCTGACGCTGAAATCTTCAGTGCCCGTGGATTACGTCACAATCACAAATTATTGATGAAAACTGAGTCCCTCGAGACACCGAAATCATTACCAAAACCAACTTCGACGGCTGACGCTGAAATATTTAGCGCCCCTCGACGATGTCAGAATCATAAATCTTTAACGAAAAACTGCGTCCCTATAGACCTAGGAAAAATAACAGGAACCAACTTCCACCGTTGACGCTGAAATCTTCAGCGCCCCTGGACTACGTCACAATCACAAATCACTGACGAAAAGTGAGTCCTTCAAGACCCAGAATCATCCCGGTACCGAGATCCAGCGTGACGCTGAAATCCTCAGCGCCCGAGGATTACGTCACAATCACAAATTATTGACGAAAACTGAGTCCCTCGAGACACCGAAATCATTACCAAAACCAACTTCGACGGCTGACGCTGAAATATTTAGCGCCCCTCGACGATGTCAGAATCATAAATCTTTAACGAAAACTGCGTCCCTATAGACCTAGGAAAAATAACAGGAACCAACTTCCACCGTTGACGCTGAAATCTTCAGCGCCCCTGGACTACGTCACAATCACAAATCACTGACGAAAAGTGAGTCCTTCAAGACCCAGAAATCATCCCCGGTACCGAGATCCAGCGTGACGCTGAAATCTTCAGCGCCCGAGGATGACGTCACAATCACAAATTATTGACGAAAACTGAGTCCCTCGAGACCCCGAAATCATTAACGGAACCAACTTCCACGGCTGACGCTGAAATCTTCAGCGCCCGTGGATTACGTCACAATCACAAATTATTGACGAAAACTGAGTCCCTATAGACCAATAAAAAATAACAGTAATCAACTTCCACCGTTGATGCTGAAATCTTCAGCGCCCCTCGACTACGTCACAATCACAAATCATTGACGAAGAGGGAGTCCTTCAAGATCCAGAAATAATCCCTGGTACCCAGATCCAGCGTGTCGCTGAAATCTTCAACGCCCGAGGATTACGTCACAATCACAAATTATTGACGAAAACTGAGTCCCTCGAGACCCCGAAATCATTACCGGAACCAACTTCGACGGCTGACGCTGAAATATTTAGCGCCCCTCGACGATGTCAGAATCATAAATCTTTAACGAAAACTGCGTCCCTATAGACCTAAAAAAAAAAACAGGAACCAACTTCCACCGTTGACGCTGAAATCTTCAGCGCCCCTGGACTACGTCACAATCACAAATCACTGACGAAAAGTGACTCCTTCAAGACCCAGAAATCATCCCCGGTACCGAGATCCAGCGTGACGCTGAAATCTTCAGCGCCCGAGGATTACGTCACAATCACAAATTATTGACGAAAACTGAGTCCCTCGAGACCCCGAAATCATTACCGGAACCAACTTCCACGGCTGACGCTGAAATCTTCAGTGCCCGTGGATTACGTCACAATCACAAATTATTGACGAAAACTGAGTCCCTCGAGACACCGAAATCATTACCAAAACCAACTTCCACGGCTGACGCTGAAATATCTTCAGCGCCCCTCGACGATGTCAGAATCACAAATCATTGACGAAAACTGAGTCCCTATAGACCTAGAAAATAACAGGAACCAACTTCCACCGTTGACGCTGAAATCTTCAGCGCCCCTGGACTACGTCACAATCACAAATCATTGACGAAAAGTGAGTCCTTCAAGACCCAGAAATCATCCCGGTACCCGAGATCCAGCGTGACGCTGAAATCTTCGCGCCCGAGGATTACGTCACAATCACAAATTATTGACGAAAACTGAGTCCCTCGAGACACCGAAATCATTAGCAAAACCAACTTCGACGGCTGACGCTGAAATATTTAGCACCCCTCGACGATGTCAGAATCATAAATCTTTAACAAAACTGCGTCCCTATACCAAGAAAATAACAGGAACCAACTTCCACCGTTGCTGAAATCTTCAGCGCCCCTGGACTACGTCACAATCACAAATCACTGACGAAAAGTGAGTCCTCAAGACCCAGAAATCACCCCGGTACCAGATCCAGCGTGACGCTGAAATCTTCAGCGCCCGAGGATTACGTCACAATCACAAATTATTGACGAAAACTGAGTCCCTCGAGACCCCGAAATCATTACCGGAACCAACTTCCACGGCTGACGCTGAAATCTTCAGCGCCCGTGGATTACGTCACAATCACAAATTATTGACGAAACTGAGTCCCTATAGACCAATAAAAAATAACAGTAATCAACTTCCACCGTTGATGCCGAAATCTTCAGCGCCCCTGGACTACGTCACAATCACAAATCACTGACGAAAAGTGAGTCCTTCAAGACCCAGAAATCATCGCCGGTACCGAGATCCAGCGTGACACTGAAATCTTCAGCGCCCGAGGATTACGTCACAATCACAAATTATTGACGAAAACTGAGTCCCTCGAGACCCGAAATCATTACCGGAACCAACTTCGGCTGACGTTGAAATCTTCAGCGCCCCTGGACGAAGTCAGAATCATAAATCATTAACGAAAAACTGAGTCCCTATAGACCTAGAAAAAATAACAGGAACCAACTTCCACCGTTGATGCTGAAATCTTCAGCGCCCCTGGACTACGTCACAATCACAAATCACTGACGAAAAGTGAGTCCTTCAAGACCCAGAAATCATCCCGGTACCGAGATCCAGCGTGACGCTGAAATCTTCAGCGCCCGAGGATTACGTCACAATCACAAATTATTGACGAAAACTGAGTCCCTCGAGACCCCGAAATCATTACCGGAACCAACTTCCACGGCTGACGCTGAAATCTTCAGCGCCCGTGGATTACGTCACAATCACAAATTATTGACGAAAACTGAGTCCCTATAGACCAATAAAAAATAACAGTAACCAACTTCCACCGTTGATGCTGAAATCTTCAGCGCCCCTCGACTACGTCACAATCACAAATCATTGACGAAAGAGGAGTCCTTCAAGATCCAGAAATCATCCCTGGTACCCAGAATCCAGCGTGATCCAATCTTCACGCCCGTCACAATCACAAATTATCGAAACAGTCCCTCCCCAATCATTACCGGAACCAACTTCGACGGCTGACTGAAATATCACAGAATCATAATCTTTAACGAAAACTGCGTCCCTATAGACCGAAAATTACAGGAACCAACTTCCACCTTGACGCTGAAATCTTCAGCGCCCCTGGACTACGTCACAATCACAAATCATGACGAAAATGAGTCCTCAAGACCAGAAATCACCCCGGTACCGATCCCGTGACGCTGAAATCTTCAGCGCCCTGGACTACGTCACAATCACAAATTCATTGACGAAAAGTGAGTCCCTCGAGACCCCGAAATCATTACCGGTACCAACTTCCACGGCTGACGCTGAAATCTTCAGCGCCCGGGATTACGTCACAATCACAAATTATTGACGAAAACTGAGTCCCTCGAGACACCGAAATCATTACCAAACCAACTTCGACGGCTGACGCTGAAATATCTTCAGCGCCCCTGGACGATGTCAGAATCATAAATCATTAACGAAAACTGCGTCCTATAGACCTAGAAAAAATAACAGGAACCAACTTCCACCGTTGACGCTGAAATCTTCAGCGCCCCTGGACTACGTCACAATCACAAATCACTGACGAAAAGTGAGTCCTTCAAGACCCAGAAATCATCCCCGGTACCGAGATCCAGCGTGACGCTGAAATCTTCAGCGCCCGAGGATTACGTCACAATCACAAATTATTGACGAAAACTGAGTCCCTCGAGACCCCGAAATCATTACCGGAACCAACTTCACGGCTGACGCTGAAATTTCAGCGCCCCTGGACGATGTCAGAATCATAAATCTTTAACGAAAACTGAGTCCCTATAGACCTAGAAAATAACAGGAACCAACTTCCACCGTTGACGCTGAAATCTTCAGCGCCCCTGGACTACGTCACAATCACAAATCTGACGAAAAGTGAGTCCTTCAAGACCCAGAAATCATCCCCGGTACCGAGATCCAGCGTGACGCTGAAATCTTCAGCGCCCGAGGATTACGTCACAATCACAAATTATTGACGAAAACTGAGTCCCTCGAGACCCCGAAATCATTACCGGAACCAACTTCCACGGCTGACGCTGAAATCTTCAGCGCCCTGGATTACGTCACAATCACAAATTATTGACGAAAACTGAGTCCCTATAGACCAATAAAAAATAACAGTAACCAACTTCCACCGTTGATGCTGAAATCTTCAGCGCCCCTGGACTACGTCACAATCACAAATCACTGACGAAAAGTGAGTCCTTCAAGACCCAGAAATCATCCCGGTACCGAGATCCAGCGTGACGCTGAAATCTTCAGCGCCCGAGGATTACGTCACAATCACAAATTATTGACGAAAACTGAGTCCCTCGAGACCCCGAAATCATTACCGGAACCAACTTCGACGGCTGACGCTGAAATCTTCAGCGCCCCTGGACGAAGTCAGAATCATAAATCATTAACGAAAACTGAGTCCCTATAGACCTAGAAAAAATAACAGGAACCAACTTCCACCGTTGATGCTGAAATCTTCAGCGCCCTGGACTACGTCACAATCACAAATCATTGACGAAAAGTGAGTCCTTCAAGACCCAGAAATCATCCCGGTACCGAGATCCAGCGTGACGCTGAAATCTTCAGCGCCCGAGGATTACGTCACAATCACAAATTATTGACGAAAACTGAGTCCCTCGAGACCCCGAAATCATTACCGGAACCAACTTCCACGGCTGACGCTGAAATCTTCAGCGCCCGTGGATTACGTCACAATCACAAATTATTAACGAAAACTGAGTCCCTATAGACCAATAAAAAATAACAGAATCAACTTCCACCGTTGATGCTGAAATCTTCAGCGCCCCTGGACTACGTCACAATCACAAATCATTGACGAAAAGTGAGCTTCAAGACCCAGAAATCATCCCGGTACCCAGATCCAGCGTGACGCTGAAATCTTCAGCGCCCGAGGATTACGTCACAATCACAAATTATTGACGAAAACTGAGTCCCTCGAGACCCCGAAATCATTACCGGAACCAACTTCCACGGCTGACGCTGAAATCTTCAGCCCCTGGATTACGTCACAATACAAATCATTAACGAAAACTGAGTCCCTATAGACCTAAAAAATAACAGGAACCAACTTCCACCGTTGATGCTGAAATCTTCAGCGCCCCTGGACTACGTCACAATCACAAATCATTGACGAAAAGTGAGTCCCTCAAGACCCAGAAATCATCCCGGTACCAGATCCAGCGTGACGCTGAAATCTTCAGCGCCCGAGGATTACGTCACAATCACAAATTATTGACGAAAACTGAGTCCCTCGAGACCCGAAATCATTACCGGAACCAACTTCGGCTGACGCTGAAATCTTCAGCGCCCCTGGACGAAGTCAGAATCATAAATATTAACGAAAACTGAGTCCCTATAGACCTAGAAAAAATAACAGGAACCAACTTCCACCGTTGATGCTGAAATCTTCAGCGCCCCTGGACTACGTCACAATCACAAATCATTGACGAAAAGTGAGTCCTTCAAGACCCAGAAATCATCCCCGGTACCAGATCCAGCGTGACGCTGAAATCTTCAGCGCCCGAGGATTACGTCACAATCACAAATTATTGACGAAAACTGAGTCCCTCGAGACCCCGAAATCATTACCGGAACCAACTTCCACGGCTGACGCTGAAATCTTCAGCGCCCCTGGACGATACGTCACAATCATAAATATTAACGAAAACTGAGTCCCTATAGACTAAAAAAATAACAGAACCAACTTCCACCGTTGATGCTGAAATCTTCAGCGCCCCTGGACTACGTCACAATCACAAATCATTGACGAAAAGTGAGTTTCAAGACCCAGAAATCATCCCGGTACCGAGATCCAGCGTGACGCTGAAATCTTCAGCGCCGAGGATTACGTCACAATCACAAATTATTGACGAAAACTGAGTCCCTCGAGACCCCGAAATCATTACCGGAACCAACTTCCACGGCTGACGCTGAAATCTTCAGCGCCCGTGGATTACGTCACAATCACAAATTATTGACGAAAACTGAGTCCCTATAGACCAATAAAAAATAACAGAACCAACTTCCACCGTTGATGCTGAAATCTTCAGCGCCCCTGGACTACGTCACAATCACAAATCACTGACGAAAAGAGTCCTTCAAGACCCAGAAATCATCCCGGTACCGAGATCCAGCGTGACGCTGAAATCTTCACGCCCGAGGATTACGTCACAATCACAAATTATTGACGAAAACTGAGTCCCTCGAGACCCCGAAATCATTACCGGAACCAACTTCGACGGCTGACGCTGAAATCTTCAGCGCCCCTGGACGAAGTCAGAATCATAAATCATTAACGAAAACTGAGTCCCTATAGACCTAGAAAAAATAACAGGAACCAACTTCCACCGTTGACGCTGAAATCTTCAGCGCCCCTGGACTACGTCACAATCACAAATCACTGACGAAAAGTGAGTCCTTCAAGACCCAGAAATCATCCCCGGTACCGAGATCCAGCGTGACGCTGAAATCTTCAGCGCCCGAGGATTACGTCACAATCACAAATTATTGACGAAAACTGAGTCCCTCGAGACCCCGAAATCATTACCGGAACCAACTTCCACGGCTGACGCTGAAATCTTCAGCGCCCTGGATTACGTCACAATCACAAATTATTGACGAAAACTGAGTCCCTATAGACCAATAAAAAATAACAGTAATCAACTTCCACCGTTGATGCTGAAATCTTCAGCGCCCCTCGACTACGTCACAATCACAAATCACTGACGAAAAGTGAGTCCTTCAAGACCCAGAAATCATCCCCGGTACCGAGATCCAGCGTGACGCTGAAATCTTCAGCGCCCGAGGATTACGTCACAATCACAAATTATTGACGAAAACTGAGTCCCTCGAGACCCCGAAATCATTACCGGAACCAACTTCCACGGCTGACGCTGAAATCTTCAGCGCCCGGGATTACGTCAATCACAAATATTGACGAAAACTGAGTCCCTATAGACCAAAAAATAACAGTAACCAACTTCCACCGTTGATGCTGAAATCTTCAGCGCCCCTGGACTACGTCACAATCACAAATCATTGACGAAAAGTGAGTCCTCAAGACCCAGAAATC
>CAXHTJ010001130.1:0-61035 GCA_964019445.1 Populus tremula
ATTCATTTCAGTTGCGAAGAAGTGTAGAGGAGCAGAAGACTCTTGAATTCTTAATCGTTGTTTCAAATCTAAGAATAAGGTTAAATGAGTTGTTGTTACTTGTTTCTTTTTTCTTTTGCTCTCTGTTTTATATAAAGTGACATATTCTCTGTTTTAAATTGAAACATCTTTAATCGCTATTTGTTTTGAACTTGTAGCTCTTTAATATAACAGTGTCATTGATTCTTCCCTATTCTCACACCCACAAGTATGTATCTCATTTTCTCTATTTTTTTTCTTTTCTGCGACTTGACCGATGTTCTTTTCTTTTCTCATTGTTAGTTAATTTTGCTTCCACAACTGTGATTGAATTTTATTTCCCTGTTCGTTTGTTCTGCTTTTGCATTTGCTTCTGCAAATTAGTTAATTTTGCTTCTGCAACTGTGATTGAATTTTGTTTCCTTGTTCGTTCATTATGCTTTTTTATGTGCATCATGGGAATTATAATCGATCTCGTAAAGCTAAAATCTAATATGCAAGAGGATTCAGATGGTCTAATGACAAAAGCGAGAGCGAAACAACTACAACAGGCCTTGACGAATCCAATTAGAATGATTGAAGCTGTGTCGGAGTTAAAAATTAGCAATCAGTTTGAAATTGGTTCAAGGGTGCTTATTTGCCTACAATTAGAACTTGGAGATGGGAAAAGCCCTTAATGGTTCTTTTGATGCTGGGCTACTTGAACTTGGATTGATAATGCAAATAAGTGAAGGAATTGATACTATTTACAGTCAGAACATTAGATGAATTTGAACCCGAATTTGAAGTCATTCATTGCATGTGATAACAAGATTTATTTAGGTGAAATTCAAGTTTAGAACATGATCTTTCTAGATTGTCCAACCATGATTGCATTGGACTTTTGTGTAAAAAGTTATAGCTGTTTTAAATTTGGTCTGCTTATGTTTCAAAAAGGTTAAAAAAATGCGTGTTAGTTAAATTTGTCTAGTTACTTTATTAAAAACCTAGTTTTTAGGCTTGACTTCTGTCATGTTGAATTTTCCTAACTTTGAAGGGATGTTCCAATTATAAATATAGTATCAGAATATGTAATAAACACTTTTGGCCAAGATTTGAAACTTAATTCAGAGAATTAAGAGTTGTTCTTCCAAATTGATTTTGTGAAGAACCCTATCACTCTTTAATCACAAAGAGTGTGGCGTAGAAATCCTATATCGATCTTTGTTGCATCCAAATCGACTTATCAAAGTATCATTCTAATCTATCCTCCATCTTATTTACCTTAAAATCACTATAATCCAGCCTAAATACCAAAAGAAAGACAACACAACCTGATGCGAACCTCGTAATCACGTGGTCACGCAACCCACAATCAAGATTGAGATCTGATCCTGGAAAGCCGAAATAGGTCTGATAGGAGTGTGACACAATGGAAACCTTCCCCAAGGCACCAACACTATTGGAATGAGTAGAATGACGTCGCGAAGCCAGTTAATCTTTGATAAGTCAGATTCAGTTCGTTCAAGAGCTGAAGAATGCAAGAATCACTCTTACACGTTAAAACTGAAAAATTCAGAATAATAATCATCAAAGCTCCGAAATTGTGGCTTACATGAGTTTAAATAGTTCTTGAAAAATTAACCCTAATGGACCCTTTATGTGGACTTATATGAGGTCCACTCAAAACTGACCCGAAACCCTAAACTGAAAAGCCCATAACCTGATCCAAACAAGCCTTGGACCCTAGCTCAAAACAAAGTTTTAATTAAGCCCAAACATGAAAGAAAATAATAAAAATAACTAATCTGTCATTAAATACCACCAGCCCTTCTTTCCTTGTGTAGCTAGGATGAATAAGGAATCCTTATAAGAAAAGGATTCCGAAACATTAATGAATCACTACCACACTTGTAGATCATATTGGAGCTCATTAAAGATCCTTGTGGAACTAGGAAATTCCCAAAACCAGCTGCCACATCCTTGTAGGAAAAGAATCCTAACCAAATAGGAAGTCCACAAGTCAAATGGAAGTAAATAACAAAATCCGTACAGCCTCCGTTGACCAGTATTACGGTTCCTTCCCGAACTCCGATTGACCTGAAATTGTAACCCAAGGTAGTAAAACAAGTATGGAGAGTCCAGATAAAATATTAGCCCGATCCAACGGTCGGATTGAGAATTATGACTGTTGCCGTAAACCTGGACTGTTGTGCTTTTTACGCCAAAATCTGAATCTGACCTTACTTGGGTCGTATCCTAAGGCTGAATCGTATCAAACGTCCTCCTGAAAATCCTCATAATCATCCCACTTTGGCCTTTCAGCCCAACTGCCATGGTTTGATTTCAATTCAGCACCAAACTTCCTCACATCTTGGATACATGTTCCAGCCATGTTACCATGTATTGCCACCTTCTCAAGTCTGTCACACACGTTCCCCATCTTGAAATTCATTCTTTCCATCATCTTCGTCATGGCTTGCATTTGGAATTTCAGTTCTACATTGGGAGGGCACCGTGTGTTGTTTTGATCTGACATGATAGTACCTTTAAAAATTCGTTAGTGATAAAAACAAATCCTCACATCACTCGTGTTTCACTCAAACACTCTTAATGTCCTCACACGCTCACACCTCTTGTCTCACCTTGCGGTTCTTGCAAAATGAAACCAACTTGGTAGCGCAATCCAAATATATATATATATATATATATATATATATATATATATATATGATTCAAGAAGCAATAAAAACCAGAAAACAAGCAAAACAAATATGCGATAATAGTCTCGCGAGTGGCAAGCGAGTCTATCCAAAATATGAACGAAACTGAAGACTCGAATAAAAAAAAAAAAATGAAAAACGATGAAACAACACCTAGATATGATGAAAATAAACTACAAGAAATGAAAATAACAGAAAGAATCCAAATTTTAAAAGTTGACACCAAACAAACTCGTTTACGACGAGTTAAGTCGAAATCTGGAACCTACAGTAAATGATGTCCAATTGAGTTAAAATTTTAGATATAGTGCGATATCAACCCAAATAGACAGAATATAAAATTTGATCAATTTACGATAAGGTTAGATATAATGACGTAAAAACGTTATGAATAAAACCTGATTAGACCCGAATTTGAAACCCAAAGAAAACGATATCCAAATGGCCCAAAATCAATATGTGGTGCGATTAGGGTCCCAGTAATAACAAAATCAAATTTGAGCTTATTCCGAGTTGATTTGGTTAGATTTTCCTTTGTTTAGTTTTCTGCGGCA
Organism: Populus tremula; assembly: GCA_964019445.1. Classification (NCBI taxonomy): domain Eukaryota; kingdom Viridiplantae; phylum Streptophyta; class Magnoliopsida; order Malpighiales; family Salicaceae; genus Populus; species Populus tremula. The sequence goes on from CAXHTJ010001130.1 coordinate 3,275, forward strand.
GAAACAAATAAATGCCTTTTTGAACTTTTTTTTTCTTTTTTTTATGCCACTGATATATTTTGGTTAGGAACCAAATGAAATAACTTTTTTTTTTCGATATGCTGCCAAATCAAGAGAAGAAGAAATTGGACACTAAGGATTTTTTTTGCGGAAACAACAAGAACCGAAAATTTCAAAAGGATATAACCTGATTAATGGAGCCAAGCTCTGATACCAAATGATACGAACCTCATGATCACGTGGTCACGCAACCGACACGCAAAGACACCAATTCCCGGAAAGCCAAGTAAATCAGGTTTGATAAGAGTGTGACACAAATATAACTTGTACCTAGGGACCAGCAATATTGGAAACAGAAACCCCCACCTAACGAATATTGATTCGCAAACGAGAAGTATAAGGATGACGCCATGAAGACAATTGTTGTTCGATAAGTCGTTTTTCAGTTCTTTAGTGAACCATGGAAGGGAGATTATCTCACCAACACACACACACACAAAGTGCGGCAAACAAGAAGTTTTATTAATCTGAATTGTCTAGCCTTACATCTCTGGTCTTGCCCTTATTTATAGTGACTCCAAACTAAAATAAACCCTAATGGACCCATGATGTGGACTTATATGATGTCCACTTACAATTAAACCCAAATAATATAAATAAACCAAAAACTAAGAAGAAAATAATAATAAAATAAATAAATCCGAATTTAAAATTCTAAATATGATAGGATCATATTTGTTGCCCTTTAGAAGTCCCATATAAGCTAGGAGAATCAAATATGAAGGTAGAATTAGTTCTGAAATCTTCTTTCCTTTTTGTAGCTAGGATGAATATGGAATCTTTGTAAGAAAAGGATTCTGAATCCTTGCTGTTTGGAAACTATGTTGCAGCCCATTAAAGATCTTTGTAGAATTAGGAGGTTTCCAAAATAAGCTACCACATCCTTTTATGAAAAGAATCCTAGCCAAATAGGAAGTCCACAAGTCAAAAGGAAGTAAATGACAAAACTCGTACAACCTCTGTTGACTCGTGTTTGGATGCCTTGCCGAACATGATATTTTAACTCAAGGTAGGCAAACATGTCAGGAGCCTCCACATAATATTTCAGTCCGATCTAATGGTAGGATTGAGAATTATGACTATTGCCGTAAAACTGGATAGTTGCACATTTTACTTCAAAATCCAAATTTGACCTTGTCTGGACCGTATCACGTGTCGTACTTAGAGGAAGAGGACATGATGAAGCATCCAATAACAAGGTGGAAAGGCCGGTTCTGCCACTAAGAGATGCAACACACGCTTCTCAAATGGCGCAAATGCCTACACACTAACGTGTGGTAAGCACACGCTAGCAATTTTATTGATTAAGAAAAATAATAATTCAGGATAAAAATATCAAATTACCCTTAATGTTTTTGAAATTTACCGGTAAACCTGTTTGAAAATACCAAAAGTTTCGTAGGTCTAAGGTTCATTTTTTTCTTAATTGCAATGGAAAAGTTTATTTTTTATTGTATTTAAAAAAAACAACTCAAATACCATTGGTCAATAACTTTAATTTTTTAGAATATAGTAATTAAATTTATCTGTTTAAAAAATTATAAAAAAATATGTACATTAAATGACTAATGAGCCAGACAAAAAAAATAAAAAATATCACCAACTTAAAAATTATTGATTTTTTTAGAAAAAAATAAAATTACAAATCCATTATCATAATAAATAGTAAAATATGTGCAAATGTTTAATGAATACATCTTGTGTTTTAGTTGTTTTTATATGTTATATCATGTAGTAGTAAATAATTGCAGTTTAAGAGAGGTAAAATAAAATTGACACGGTAATATTATAATATAATTGTGTTTTTGAAAATTTTTAATTTTTTAATTTTTAATTAATATATTTTTAATTTTTTTTGTTAATTTAGTATATTATTATAAAAAAAATATTATTTTAATATATTTTTAAATAAATAATATCTATAATATTTTGTAACAAGCTCCGTAGCTCTTTGGATAAAAAAAAAGAAAAGAAAAAATAATAATAATAAAACCACAACCCGAATCAAAAGAGATTCGGGCAAGGCTATAGACATAGACTTGGGATATGTCGGCCCAGTGTATCGACCGCGTCTCCCAATAAATTTTTTTGTGGCAGAACCTCTGATTAGACCACACCTCCAATTAAACACATCCACGTACCCGCATACCTTTCGATTTCCATTATTATACCCCACCACATATTTCAATTCGAGAAGCATTCCCATCATAAAGCGACATCGTTCCTTACCACAAAAATACAATATAACCCCCCCCCCCCCCCCCCGATCTTCATTCAGACAAAACCAGATAAAAAAAAAAAAAACGATGCCGTTCTTTTCTCGAGGTGATGATGACCAGGTAGACGATTACGATGAGTACGATCCAACCCCATACGGTGGTGGATACGACATTGCCTTAACGTACGGTCGCCCATTCCCACCGTCCGATGAGACCTGCTATCCAACCAGCTCGCCCTCCGGTGAAATTGACTACGATCGCCCCAATTACTCCTCTTACTCTGAGCCATCTGCTTACGCTGATGAAGCTCTTGAAACTGAATACAGCAGCTATGCTCGTCCCAAGCCCCGACCTGGATCCACTTATGGTGAACCTCAACCGGCATACGGTTTACAGCCTGGAATGAATAGGCCCGGATTGGAGTATGAGTCTGATGGCTATGTGAAGCCGGCCAGTGAGGAATATGGAAGGAGACCCGAATCTGAATATGGGTCTGGTGGGCATGGCAAGCCTCAAAGTGAAGAATATGGATCTGGGTATGGAAGGAGACCGGAAAATGAATATGAGTCTGGTGGGCATGTGAGGCCAAGCGAGTACGGGTCTGGTTATGGGCGCAGACAAGAATCGGAGTACGGGTCTGGGAATGAGAGGCCACAGAGTGAGGAATATGGATCTGGGTATGGAAGGAGACCCGAGGGCGAATATGAGTCTGGTAGGTATGAGAAGCCGAGCGAGTATGGGACTGGCTATGGGCGCAGAAAAGAATCGGAGTACGGGTCTGGGTGTGAGAAGCCACAGAGTGATGAATATGGATCTGGGTATGGCAGGAGACCGGACTCTGAATATGGGTCTGGATATGATAAGCCAACTGAGTATGGGTCGGGTTATGGTAGGAAATCCGAAACTGAATATGGATCTGGGTATGAGAAGCCCAGCGAATATGTAGGGGGGACTGTGGAATACGAATCCGGGTATGGGAGGAGGCCAGGATCCGAAAATGAAGGAAGTGGATCAGAGTATGGTTCTCGGTATGGGAGGAAGGAGAGTTATGGGGAGGAGGGAGAAGGGCATGGGGGAAGGAGCCAATATAAGAAGCCAAGTTATGGAGATGATTCACCTAAGAGGTCTAGTTATGCGAGACAGGAGGAAGGAGGAGAGTATGAGAGGCCTTCTTATGGGAGTCGTCGTAGTGATGAGGACGACGAGGATCGTCATAGTAAGTATCGTGATGGTGGTGAAGAGGGCTATGGCCGCAAGAAATATGTAGGGTTCTCTCAAATTCTCGGACTTTTTACTTTTTATGCTTATGGTTTTTAATGCAACGTATGATCATTTTCTGTTTCTTGGTAATAGTAGGATTTTGTGTTGCATTTCCATTTGTGATGTCTTGAGTTGCTGCCTTGTGTTGGATTTTTGGCTTAGCTCTCTTTATGTCTTAGTGATCTAAAACAAGGATTGACGAAAATTAGGAGGAACAATGATCTGGAAGAGTATTGCACTTGACTTCGGTCCCACAGGCAGGATATGATTATCCTCATAAGTAGGACATGTTTGCATTAGTTTAGTGGATTGTTTCTGATAAAGTTTAGTTTAAGTTGAGAATAAATTTAAACTTCAAACCAGCGGCTTGGCTTGAAAAACATTTGATTACCAATTCAATTAGTATAACAAATTTAAGTGGTTTCTTGTTTGGACCCGCGAATACTGTATTTCTTAGAATTTCATCGGGAAAACTTGGTAAATGCTTAGTGTATGCACATCCTACAAATACTCCAAGGAGATTTGTGGTGTTGCTTTTCTGTTTTTGTTTGTTGCTGCTCAGACTTTATGTTCCAGCTTTAATTATATACGTTAGAAGTTCTTACTTGGTTAGCAATACATCAGGAAAGTTAAGAAGGTGCTTGGTCGTGCGCATCCTATGACTGCATCAAGAAGATTTATGGTATTTTTTTTTTGTTTGTTTGTCACTGCTTTTGCTCAGTCCCATGGTGCCAAGCTCATAATATTCCAGCCACAATTTCCGTGGGTGAATATCTGTTATTTGAGTTCCCTTTTTATTTTTTCCAGTAATCCTATAAGCAGAAAAAAATAGAATAAATTATTGCCCTGTGAGGCTGCTACCCACTCCTCATGTTTGTGTTAATCTCTGTAATGTTTTACTGGTGATGAGAATATGTAATGCATTGCAACATGATGTCTAGTCATTCTACAAACAATTTCACTTATTGTTTGCTTCAAGTCCTGGACCTTCTAGTTTGGAATTGATGATCGAAATGCCCAACATATAGATATTTCCAGCATCACCTGTTTAAAATTAGGAGCACTGAACAGTCACAACTCCGGTATCTTACATGATTAATACATTGTTTATTGCATTGAGGATCATAACTTTTTAAGTTTCATTATGAAATTACTATATGCTTGTCTTCTTGGGGGTCTTAGGGAAAACAAATAATCAAATTTCCATTTCTAGTTTACCTGGAGAATACAATGTTTGAGTGCCCATCTCTCTGTGAAATAGAACTGCTATCAACAAAGTCGTGCATATAAATTTGCCCTTCTTTTCTGGTATCTGTCATTATCTTAATCATATAGTTGAAATTGGCAGGGAGATGACAATTCTGATGATGATGCGGAGAGGAAGCACCACCGCCACCGAAAGAACTATGATGATGAGTGATCAATGAACTGTTAATGGGATTTATGGCACCATTAGCTGCTACTAAATAAAGGGTTTTGTCAAATCCCTGCAATCTGTTGTACTTCTGAATAAAATCCCGAACTTAAAAGGGTTTGTGGTGTGTTAATCTAGCTTTATGATAATGAAAATTATGTGGTCTGATATGGTGATTTAATCCTTTCCTTTCTGGAATTTCTCCCAGTATAGATGGCTTCCATTGAGTCTCTGCAATCTGTTGTACTTCTGAATAAAATCCCGAACTTAAGGGTCTGCTTTATGATAATGAAAATTATGTGGTCTGATATGGTGTGGATTTAATATTTTTCTAGCGTTACATTTGGAACGGGGATGGCTAGATGGGATCCCATTTCCTTTATGGAATTTCTCCCAGTATGGCTTGACCGTAAGGGACACTATCGGGATTACATTACATGAGGCGGGGGCAACATTAGACTTAAGTTATATTGTACTTGAATATAACTGGAGAGATTGAAACAGTATAGCCCTTGAATTTGTTCTATTTTATAGCTTACAAATAGCTTGTTTCCTGGGGGATGGTTTGATTTCATAGAAGCTGGGCCATTGCATTCTGGTTAGGCTTCCTCGGGGCTTGGTGATTAGGGGTAGTGGTTTTTATGAAATTATTTTTTAATTTTTTTTATGTTTTTTTGTTATTAAAAAAGTTGAAAGTTGGTTAATGAAAAATAAAAGAAAATTTGGCTTGGTTTTCAGAAAAATATGAAAAAAATTTAAACGGAAAATATTTTTTGAAAGTTGTGAAAAATTTTAAAATATTATATTATTTGCTGATTATATCAAATTTGGTTCTTAAATTTTTAATTGTTATATATATTTTGTTTTAAATATTTATTTTTTAATTTTATCTTTTAAAATTTAATTTTTATATTAATTTTAGTTTTTATTTTTATAATTGTTATTTATTTTTTCTTATTATTTTTTTATTAAATTTTTTTATCTATCAAATTTGATTTTCATTCATTTGATTGTTATTTATTTATTTGAAATAATTTATGAAATGTTAATTATTATTATTTTAATTTCTTTATTTTTTATTTTTATTTTTTTGATTTGGTCTCTATTATTTTGATTATTATTTATTTTATTTGAGATCATTTATGAAATTATATATATTTTTAATTTCATTATTATTTAACTTTTTAATTTGTAAGATTTGTTCCTCATTATTTTAATAAACTTGAAAAAAATAAAATATTAATAAGTTATTTTTCAGCTTATTTTCTATGACATAACCAAACACTTGAAAATATTTTTCAACTTATTTTCTATTACACTATCAAATATTAAAAAATAATTTATTCTTTTAGAATTTATTTTTTTAAAAAATTATTTTATAGCAAACAAACAGTACCAAAGTTCATAAAGCTAAACTGTAATTGGCTTCCAAAAGTACGGTTCAACTTTTAAAAATTTTCATGGCCGAACTAAATTCCTAGTAAATTGAACTGCAAAATAAGGGTCAGCATCCAATTCGTATTGATGACGATTGGGATAGCTCCAAGTATAACCATGACACTTTTAACTAGAGGTGTTCAAAATAACCGATTAATCGAAAAAACCAAAGAAAAATTAACCGAAAAAATCGAACTGAAAGTAAAAACCGATTTAAAAAACCATAAATGTTAACAGGTCTTGTTCGGTTTCGATTTTGACCCAGAAACCGGGCCAAACCGAACCGGACCCATTAAACCATTAAAAAAAAGGTAGTATAAATAGTTAAGTTAACCTAATTGGCCTCCCTCTCTAACCCTAATATATTCTCATCTCAGTTCTCTCACCAAGTCGTCTTCATCTTCCTTCTCATTTCCAACATAAACCCAATCTTCCTCAATAATTAATTCACAATCTTCTTTTCCCAAAAACCTTCTTCATTGAAGCAACGACAACAAGGTAAATGACTAAATTCCATCTTCTTTGATTCTTTGTTTCATGGGTTTGAATTTTGAAAGTATTTTCTAAATTTCCAAGTCTATTCCATCTTCATCTTCATATTTTTATTTTCCAGAAATTGTCTCCATCTTCATCTTTCCCAGAAACCATCTCTATCTTTCAGGCGTTTTCATTTTAGCAACGACAACAAGGTAAATTTCATCTTCATCTTTGATTCTTTGTTTAGTGGGTTTGAAAATGTATTCTAAGTCTATTCCATCTTCATCTTCATCTTTCCCAGAAACAGGCTTCATTATTTAATTCCATCTGTTGATTGTTGAAAGGTAAATTTCTGTTACTTACTTCTTTTATTCCATATATATTGCTTTAGATTTCAAATAATTTGTTGAGTGTTGATTATTGCTTTACTACCTTTATGATTTTAAGCTTAAATTCATATTCTGTTATGTTCTGTTTTGTTTCATGCTTTCCATTTTGTTGACTGTTGCATTTTCTTTTCCAGATGTAAATATACATTTCAATTTCATGCTAAATTATTATTCTTTTGTTTACTGTTGATAAAAGCTCCATGTTTTCCTTTGTTGAACATTCTACTACTATACCATTATGTATTGCTTGCATTCTGTGGGGATTTGGATGTTATTTTAGACTGTGCATATTGGATTCGGTAACGGACTGTCTTCTGAGACGAGGCCAGTGCAATGCTTATTTCAATTAGAAGAGTTCAGTTGCACCATTAACTTCCGCAATGTGTATTCTGAGGGCATTTCACTAAGGCTGTATCTTCATACTAGATCGACATGCGGTATTGGTGGATGAATCAGCTGATGGGAGCTGGATTTTTTTCCATTCGGGAGTCCTGTTAAATTCAATGGCTAAGAAAGCAAGATAAACCTTGTCAGCTTTTTAGGATGACATTTTGCTGTTGTAGCTGTAAAACTTTCTTTGTACTCTAGTATGTGTTATTTTGTATTGAAATATACATTCAAATTCTTTGTATCCAATGTGAATCTCTAGAGATTCTTTCTGCTTGGTGATAAATTGGAAATCATATCATTGTTTGAATGGGTAGTAAAAATCACGTTTCTTAAGAAAATATGTTGCAGGTCCACTTGCATTAGTTGAAAGTTACTGGTCATAGTGTTCACATTAACAAGTGTTTCTCTTCTTTACTGTTTGCTGGGTTTTCTACTGGAATGTACTTTGCTTTACAGCTAGAACCCACATGGATATGGTTTACTTTTAGGAAGCAAAAGAAGGAGAAATTTGAAAGTGGTCTCCTCCACCGAAAGGAACCATCAGCTCCTCCTTCTAAATATCACTATAAATCTGTTATACTCTCTAGCAAAGTTTCTTCCTTGTTTTAAATTTGCTATACATAAGTAGCAGAATATTTTTGAATTATTCCAGACAAACAACTGAATCCATTTATGATTTTTTTGCTTAACATATAGATGATTGTTACTCAAACTTAACATGAGTGGGTTTATTCCAAGTATCTTTTGTTTATTGCTATGTATTGCAAAATATATCATAGGCTTTTTTTCTTGCTTTTGCATTAACTAGCAGAATAGTACGCAAGGCAATCTTAGGCTATTTCTGCATGTATTGCAGCTGCATGTTTGCAAATGTATCATAGGCTTTTTTCTTGCTTTTGCATTAACTGGCAAAATTGTTTGATTGATGTTGTTGTTGGTTTCTTAATTTCAGATGGATAATCGGGAAGATCCTACACCAATTGAATCAAATCCTTCAAGTTCGGAACCCAATTCTTTTCCTATTCCAATTCCAGTTCCAGTTGCTATTTCTAGTACAAATAGCAACACTGAAAGTGAAGGTAATCCAGCCTCTAGATCAAATAAAAGAAAAACATCTCAAATTTAGGATCACTTTAAAAAACTAGATGGTAATGTTAAGGTTCCTAGGGTTGCATGTATGTATTGTGGAAAAGACTATGCATGTCATACTGTACTCAATGGGACTAGTAACATGTGGAGTCATCTAAATGTATGCAAAAAAATTTCTTTTGTGATTGATCGAAAACAAAAAACTTTAGTCTTAGAACCTAAGCCTATAATAAAAGGGGGTAATAATGGAGAGGAAAATCTGGTGATTGTTATGGCGGTGGGTTATAGTTATGAAGAGTGTAGGCAAGCCCTAGGAAAAATGATTATACTTGATGAACTACCTTTTAACTTTGTTGAAAACCAAGGATTTAAATCATTTTGTCAAGTAATGCAACCTAGATTTGATGTTCCTTCTTGTTTGACGATTTGGAGAGATTGTTTGAAAATTTATGTAGTTGATAAGGAAAAATTAAAGAAAGCTCTTAAGGATCAACGTGTATGTTTAACAACCGATACTTGGACATCAATCCAAAATATTAATTATATGTGTTTGACTGCCCATTGGATTGATGAAGGTTGGAACTTGAATAAAAGAATTTTAAACTTTTGTCAAGTTTCTAATCTTTTTTTTTTGGTAAGCTTGTCAAGTTTCTAATCATAAAGGTGAAACGATTGGCCAAGCAATTGAGAGTTGTTTGTTGGAATGGGGAATTGATAACATTTTAACAGTTATAGTTGATAATGCAAGCTCAAATAATTTGACAATAAAATATTTGAAGAGAGTAACAAGTAATTGGGCAACTAATATATTGTCAAATGACTTTATGCATGTTAGATGTTGTGCACATATTGTTAATCTTATTGTATGTGCGGGATTGAAAGATATTGATGATTCAGTTGTTAAGATTAGGAATGCAGTGAGGTTTGTTAGATCTTCTCCTTCTAGACAACTTGTTTTTAACCAATGTGCCGAGAGGTTGAAAATTGGGAGTAAAAAATCTGTTTGCTTGGATGTTGCAACTAGATGGAACTCTACATATATGATGCTAGATGCGGCTGCTAAATTTGATGTTGTTTTTATGAGGTTAGAAGAAACAGATCCTAGGTATTTGAGTTACTTTGAGGTTGATTCAAAAGGAAAACAAAAAAACTTAGGTCCTCCTGCATTAGAAGATTGGGAAAAGGCTAGATCTTTTGTCAAGTTCTTGAAACTATTTTACACGGTTACATTGAAATTTTCTGGCTCGTTGTATGTGACATCTAATTCTTTCTTCCATGAATTGATTTCCATGCACACAAGCATATCTCAACTTTGTAGAAGTGAAGATGTCTATGTAAGTAAAATTGCCAAGAATATGATGGTAAAGTATAAAAAATATTGGGGGGGATCAAGATACACAAAACTTTTTGTTGTATGTGGCTGTTGTGTTAGATCCACGTTTCAAATTGAAGTATGTGAGATTTTGTTTTGGAAGATTGTATGATGTTGAAAAGGCTGATAATTTTACAATTAAGGTTAAAGATACTTTGCTAAGGTTGTTTGAGCATTATATGAATGTTGATGAGAATGTTGAGGTGGTTCATAGTGTTGGAACTAGTATAAATGAAAATGTTAATGTTGATTTAATGGCGGTAAATGATGATATGTTGGATGACTTGGCTTCTGAATTAAAAAAACATTTAGAGGAAGAAGGGGGTGCCCAAAAAAAAAAAGAGGTTGAGAGGTATTTGAGTGATGATTGTGAGGATCCTAATGATTTTAAATTAGATATTTTGGGTTGGTGGAGATGTAATGCTACAAAATACAAGATTCTTTCTAAGGTAGCACAACACGTGTTAGCTATTCCGGTATCTACAGTTGTTTCTGAAGCAGCTTTCAGTACTGGTGGTCGTATTTTAGATCCATTTCGAAGCTTTTTATCTCCATCAACAGTGCAAGCATTGGTTTGTTGTTAGAATTGGTTGAGTTTAGCATCAATTCCAATCAACATCGGAAACTACATGGATTATATTGAAAATTCTGAGATAATTGAGTTAGGTAATTTCTTTTACAAATTTAAATGTAGTTATTTTATAATATAATTTATTTACATATGTTTAATCTAACATTTTAATTTATGTTTTTGTAGAATTTGGTGAAAGTTTAAAAATCTCAACTGATTGTTTGTAAGTTATATTGATGATGTTGGTGCAATCTTGGAATATAATTGTTTTGGGTAATTAATTTACTTTGCCTTATTAATTCCTTTTAAAATTTTGCATTCCTAATTTTTTAAATTGTCGAACTATAATATGTTGCTAATTTGCTAGTGTTTTTTTATAGCATTATCCTTGCTGGATCTTTTGGCTTTTGCTGTTGCTGGAAGTTTTGGATGCTGGTGTCGGATTTTTTTCTTCAACTTATGCCGAATGTTTATGATAATTTATTACTAGTTGCTATTTGCTAATGTATCTATTTGCTAATGTAAACTTTTTTAGTGTGAACACCTCTTTTAATTTGAGGTGTCCAAATTTGATCATGCATCTTGCATATTGATTGATTTGAATTTTCATAGCATATTTCTTTTATATTAATAAATATTTTTGTTACTATAAGCAATTAAGCATTTCAAAAAAATTTCAATATTTTAATTTCATTAGAAAGCTTATAACAAAATTAATCAAATTATAACATTTTAAAGAGTTTTGATTAAAAAGCCTATAAATTTAGCCCAACAAGAAAATTTAACAGCCCAATTTAATTTAAGCCCATTAAAAAAAAGTAAAAAAAGCCCATTAATTTAATGATTAGGTTTCCCGGTTTTTTAGCTGCAAAACCGGATTCAACCGAACCGAACCGAACCGGTTTGGTTTGAACCGGAATCCGGTTCGGTTCGGTTTGAAATTTAAAAAATATGAGGTACTTGGTTTGGTTGGTTTTTATTGAAACCGAACCGAACCGTGAACAGGCCTACTTTTAACTGATGTATGTACCTCATGAAACAAGGACCAACTATACTGGGGTTATTCCTTTTAACTAATCTGTAATTCCAGACGCGGCACAATTAATATGAAAGTTGTGCTCTTAATTCAAAATTAACGAGGTAGAAAATTTTCTTTCCCAGATCTTTCATTTGAATTGCTTCCAAGAACATGCACATAAAGAAGGGATGGGTCAGATGCCTGTTATTAATATAAAAGTTTATTTTGCATTTTTAACATTCGTTTATATTAATATAATCTATTAAAAAAAAAAAAAAGCTTGCTAGGTAATTTTGCAACAGTGGATGAACAGCCCCAGAGTTTTCCTTTCTTTAGACGTGACAGCGTTTCTACCACATTGTATCAGGTTTTTTTTTTTTACTTCTCCTTTTCCACAAATATTTAAACATTTGTTTAGCTATTAAGGATACTTTCAATCTAAATTATATATTAATCAAGATTAAGTCCTTTTCTTTAAAGGATCTCAAGGATACACGATCCACATCAACTAGGTGTATTTAAAAAAAACTTAATATATTAATTCTCTTAGATACTATTTTGAAGGTTTGATCTCGAAAAAAAACGAAAGCGTACATCTTTTAACTACTGGACCAATCCATTAGAGTTAGCACCAAAACATCTTAAATTAGCAAAACTATTGTTCAATACGTGGATCCATAAAAAAGCTTTAATTTGATAATAATTTCTATTTACACACCCATCAAAATAATTTTAATGAAGGGTGTGTTGGAAATACAACTAATATAAGGTTTTTTCAATACTTACAAAAAATACAGCTATATAAAATTGAATGAGTTAAATTTTTTGAGTAAAAAAAACCTTATCCATCACGCCCTTTATTAAAATTATTTTGGTTGGGGTAAAAAGAAATAATTATCAAATTAGAGCTTTCGTAACGTATACACATTAAACAACAGTTTTACTACTTATTGGCTGAAGGAGGATGACTTTCCCTTGATTAATTTTCGATGTCATAAATTAATGAAAGCTTACATGTTTGGAAAAACACTATAGCTGCAAATTTAGAGACACTGTTCACTAGGATAATAGAATGATGGTTTTGCTCTTCTTGTCAAAAAACTTAAATCTAGTTATTAGGGTATTAAGATCTTTTCACTAAGTGCTTTAGCTATTACCAAATTGACTAGAGGCAAGAAATGTTGACCTTTGGATCACAGGTTAATATTTATATATTTTGATAATAACAATTAAATAAAATTGGATTAATGATATGCTTGGTTGAGAATAAGTTTAAACATGTTTTATACAAAGAACACATCTGATGCAGACCAGCCCAGAAACACCAGCAAAGACCCATTACATGTTCCAAATGGACCAATGACTCGGTCCAAGACAAAGACATTAAAAGACGCATTGAATGCATTGGTTTTGAAGGTTTCCACCAAGTCAGAATTGGAAGGTCCATTGGAGTATCAAGAGGAGATCCTAGTACATCTTATCCATGTGCAAGAGGGGTCCAATACAACCTTATTTGGGCCATGAGATAAAGGCTTTATTTTATTTTGTTAGCTACAGCCCAAGGCTTGTTTTGGGCTTAATTTATACTTTGTTTTAAGCTAGGATCCAAGGCTTGTTTGGATTAAGTTATGGGCTTTTCATTTTAGGGTTTTGGGCCAGTTTTGAGTGGACCTCATATAAGTCCACATAAAGGGTCCATTAGGGTTAACTTTTCAAGAACTATTTAAACTCATGTAGGCCAAAATTTCGGCAGCTTTGATGATAATTACTTCTGAATTTTTTAGTTTTAACGTGTGAGAGTGATTCTTGCATTCTTCAGTTCTTGAACGAACTGAATCTGACTTATCGAAGATTAACTGGCTTCGTGGCGTCATTCTACTCATTCCAATAGTGTAGGTGCCTTGGGGCAGGTTTCCATTGTGTCGCACTCATATCAGACCTATTTCGGTTTTCCGGGATCAGATCTCAATCTTGATTGTGGGTTGCGTGACCACGTGATCACGAGGTTCGCATCAGTTGGTATCAGAGCTAGGCTCCGAAACAAGGTCATATCATTCTGTTATTTTCGTTTTTTTTTAGTGTCCCTTAAGTTTTTCAGTGTTTGCATCCATCTTCTTGTTCTTCGTATCTGTGTCATCTAAGCAAAAAAAAAAAAAAGTTTATATGCATCTAGCAAAAAAAAAAAACATATCAGTTTGTTAAAAAGAAAAAAAAATCAGAAAGAAATAGAGAAAAGAGTGATTTGTTGAAATTTGAAGGATCATTCAATTTTTGCCGCAGAAACACAAATCTTGGTGAACCATAAGCAAACCACCTCGGAATCAATTTAAACTTCATATTCAGTCTATTGGGGGTGGGATCGCATGATATATCAAAGTTGGGCTTATTCTGATATTATTTGCTTGAGGTTTTAATTCGAGTTTCAATTCTGCCGCAAAACACTACTCTTAGTGAACCCTAGGTAAAACACCTTGGAATCTATTGAAACTTCATATTCTGAGTATTGGGTATGCGATTGCACCACATATTAAATTTGGGATTATTTTGATATCGGTTTCTGGAGGTTTTAATTGGAGGTTCAATTCTGCCGCAAACTGATCATACAAGGGGTTTGGGTACCTAGACATAAGAACGACCTATAAATTGATATTAGTGTTTTCATAGTATTAATTACTAAATATTGAATTTGAGGTCATTTCGAGATCGTTTGGTCTGGGTTTCAATTCTGTTACGTAAAATTGCGTAATAGGATAGATTTGCGTCAAGTTTGAAACATGATCTATACTGTTTAGTTTGTCCAATCTTTTTTTTTTCTATATATTTGGGTTATCTAGGAGTCAAGTAATTGTTTTCGCTAATATTCGCTTTGTTTTATTTCGTGTCTTCGTTTCGTCCACAATTCGTACGAATTTGCATTGCTACTCGCAAAATCGTAATCGTAGTTTTGTTTTGCTTTGTTTTCAGTATATTTTTGATTCTTGAGTCTGAAAATTATAATTTAGAGTGCGTGCGAAAGCTATTGACTTTGATTTGTTGATTTCAGTTCCTAAAGAACCAAAAGAAAGCAAGTTGTGAGGTAAAAGGCGTAGAGAGCTTAATAGAGTGAAAAGCCTTATTTTTGTTTTGTGTGATACACGAGAGGTGTGAGGATATATTTGTGCTACTAACCAAATTTTGCAGATTCAAAGAATGTCTGAAAACAACGAATCAGCGACACAAAATTGACGTAGCTTTCCAATTGCGATCCATAGGCCAGCAACTTGAGCTGTTGTCTAGGACGTACAAGGATCTGAAAGATGAGGTGAATTCGATAAAGCAACAGAATAGTGGGGCTGATCGCCGGGGAAATACGGTCCGTATGGCCGCACGGAATGTTAGATCTGATTTTGAAGAGTTTGTTGATGAAAACGCAGATGGGGGGTGAAGATGACTAGATTTTGCATCAGCTGGCCATGGAATCAGGTCTGGACCGAACAGGGCTAGGAGGAATGTGAATTTTCGTGGCATGGCACTTATGAAGACATGGATGGGGACTTGGACACCATTAAACTGAAAATTCCTAGCTTTCAAGGTAAAAACGATCCTGAGGCTTATTTGGAGTGGGAGAAAAAGGTGGATTGGATTTTTGATTGCCATAGCTATTCTGAACAAAAAAAGGTGAAATTGGTGATAATTGAGTTTACGGAGTATGCATTAATTTGGTGGGATCAGATTGTGATCAGTAGGAGGAGGAATGGCGAGCGACCCGTTCAGACTTGGGGGGAGATGAAAGTCTTAATGAGGAGACGATTTGTGCCAAACCACTATTACAGAGACTTATATCTGAAGCTCCAAGGTCTGAATCAAGGTTATAAGACAGTAGATGAATATCACAAAGAGATGGAGATAGCAATGATTCGGGCTAATGTTGTTGAGGATAGAGAAGCCACCATGGCTAGATTCCTTAATGGGTTGAATCGGGATATTGCTAATGTGGTTGAGCTACACACTATGTGGAGCTAGAGGATGTGGTTCATATGGCGACGAAGGTGGAGAGACAACTTAGGAAAGGGCATGCTCGGCCAGCGTTTAATTCGGGTTCGTCATCATCTTGGAAGCCGAATCTAAAGAGAGAGGGTACTGTCCGGCCAAGATCCTTTGGTTCTTCTAGAACTGAACCACCAAAGGCTAAAGTTGATGTCCCTACTGATGCCAAAGGTAAATCTGAAACTCAACCTAAACGTACTCGTGATGTTAAATGTTTCAGGTGTCAGGGACATGGACATTATGCTTCAGAGTGTCCAAACAAGAGAATCATGATGATTAGAGATAATGGTGATGTGGAATCTGAAAGTGACAGTTCTGATTGTGAAGGCATGCCACCATTGGAGGATAGTGATGGGGATGAGTTAGCATTACCGGTTGAGGAGTCCTTGGTTATAAGGCGAACTAGATAGTGGAAGCTGTGTTAATGTTTGCAGTGTCACCCTTGTTAGTAAACTGAATTTGTGTACTGCTAAGCATGCTAAACCATATAGATTGCAATGGCTGAATGATAGTGGTGAAGTGAAAGTGACTAAACAGGTTGTAGTTCCATTTTCGATTGGGAAATATGTTGATGAAGTTCTGTGCGACGTGGTACCAATGCAAGCAAGTCACATCTTGTTGGGAAGACCGTGGCAATATGATAGGAAGGCAATTCATGATGGGGTTAAAAATAGGTATACCATTGTAAAAGATGGTAAAACCATCACTCTTGTACCTCTTACACTCAAACAGGTGTATGATGATCAAATAAAGCTAAAAAGTGAGCATGAGGCGATGGGGAGAGAAAATCAAGGTGAGGAATAGGGGGAGAGAAGACCATCAGATTCGGCTAGAACCCAAACCACTACAACCCATTTGGCCACCCATCCAAAACAAGCAAATATTCGGCCAACACTCCAAACAAATCAAACCATTCGACCACAACTCAAAAGCACCCAAATCTGGCCGAGAGTGGAGGTAAGACAAGAGGAGCGAAGAAAGTCAGCAAGGGTGATGAGAATTGTGTGGAAAAACTAAAGAAACAACCCAATTTTTATGCTAGAGAGGGTGAGGTCAGATCTGCATTTTTCACTAACAAGCCAATGATCTTACTTGTGTACAAAGAGGCTTACTTTAATACTAATGATCTTGATCATATTGTGCCTAGTGTTGCTATTTCTTTGTTGCAGGGATTTGATGATGTGTTCCCCGACGATACTCCTAGCGGATTACCACCATTGAGGGGGATAGAGCATCAGATTGATTTCATACCCGGAGCTTCAATTCCTAACCGACCAACTTATAGAAGCAATCCCAAGGAGACGAAGGAGCTTCAAAGGCAAGTTGATGAGCTGATGGAAAAGGGCTACATTCGTGAGAGTATGAGCTCGTGTGCTGTACCCGTGCTACTTGTGCCAAAGAAGGATGGAACATGGAGGATGTGTGTTGATTGCCGAGCCATCAACAACATAACGGTAAAGTATAGACATCCCATTCCTAGGCTTGATGACATGTTAGATGAGTTATATGGATCCTGTATCTTCTCTAAAATTGACTTGAAAAGTGGGTACCATCAAATTAGGATGAAAGAAGGTGATGAGTGGAAAACAGCATTTAAGACTAAGCATGGTTAGTAATGTTGTTTGGACTTACAAATGCACCTAGTACGTTTATGCGTTTAATGAATCATGTGTTGCGTGCATTCATAGGTAAGTTTGTGGTTGTGTATTTTGATGACATTTTGATATATAGCAAGAACTTAACTGAGCATCTTGATCATTTGTGTAATGTACTTAGTGTGTTGCATAGTGAGAAATTGTAGAAAGAAGCTAAACCATGGAAACTCCTCACATCAGTAGCAGGTTTTGGCCAGTCTCGAATTGCCTCAATTTTCTCCTCATCAACTCTAACTCCCCTGCTAGAGATAATATATCCAAGAAACACGACACTTTCTTTACAGAAGTAACACTTTGTGAGTTTCCCATACAACTTAGAATCTTGCAAAGTCTCAAACACAACTCTAAGATGCTTCACATGATCATCAAAGGTCTTGCTATACACCAGGATGTCGTCAAAATATACTACAACAAATAGCCCAATATACTTAAAACATGATTCATAAGCCTCATAAATGTACTAGGTGCATTAGATAACCCTTTTTTTTTGGTAAGCTGACTTATATATTAAAAGAAAATGATACAAAGAATATAATGGGCATACCCAAGATTTACAATGTGAACAGAAACGAAAACCAACAAATGGCTACAGGCTAGCCACATAACAAAACAAAAACTTAGACCAACTAGATATGCTAGGGGTACAAAAACAACCAGCTAAACATCAAATTAAGAGTCCATGTTATTGACCCTCCAAAGTCTTTGGATCCTTATGTTTTCATATGTTTGTTGAACATTCCTCATCAAAACAAGCTTATCGCGAATGATACATTCGATTTGATCAAAAACCAAATTCGAAGCTTTAGACACATCTGCAAAGATCCTTGCGTTCCGTTCTTGCCAGATACAATACACTGTAGCTGCGAAACCCAGTTTACGAGAAAAGCATTAGATAACCCAAACGGCATTACCATCCATTCATATAACCCCTGTTTAGTTTTAAATGTTGTTTTCCATTCATCTCCCTCTTTCATTCTAATTTGGTGATAGCCACTCATCAAATCAACTTTAGAAAACAATGCAGCACCATGCAACTCATCAAGCAAATCATCAAGTCTGGGTATAGGAAATCGATACTTAACTGTTATTTTGTTGATAGCGCGGCTGTCCATACACATCCTCATGGTACCATCTTTCTTCGGTACAAGCAAAGTAGGTACGGAACATGGACTAAGTGATTCTCGCACATAACCCTTCTCTAAGAGCTCACCGACCTGCCTTTGAATCTCTTTCGCTTCCTCTGGATTACATCTGTATCTGGTCTATTAGGAAGTGAAGCTCCCGGCACCAAATCAATTTGATGCTCAATACCATGAATAGTGGTAATCCTTTAGGTAATTCATCTGGAAACACATCTTTAAATTCTTCAAGTAATTCCTTAATCTGTCTTGGTAAGTCCAATCCTTCTACTTGTAGTAGTTGCTTTGCCCAGACCATGAAAACAATCCCTGTTGTGGCTAATGCTTGTTTGATGTCTCCTTTTTTGGCTAACAACAGCCCCTTTCGTGATGTCACCTCCTTTTGTTGGCTTCGTAACTGATCCTCTCTAACTTGTTAAGAACTCAGTGGTAATAAGTTCACCTTCTTTCCATTCAGCATAAAAGAATAAGTGTTCTTTCGTCCATTGTAGGTCACATCCTTATCAAACTGCCATGGACGACCCAGCAACAAATGGCTAGCTGACATTGGCGCAACGTCACATAAAACCTCGTCGTGATAGGTTTTAATGGAAAGGGTACACGAACTTGCTTTGTCACTCGAATCTCCCCATTCTTATTCAGCCATCGCGAACTATAGGGTCTGGGATGTGCAAGGGTATTTAAACCCAATTTCTCCACCAAGGTAGTTGACGCAACATTAGTGCAACTTCCATTATCAATGATCATCCCGCACACCTTATCTCGAATCTGACATCGAGTATGAAAGATGTTCTCGCGTTGCTCATCACTAACGTCAATTTGTGCATTCAGAACCCATTGAACAACCAACAAATCTCCCTTCACTGGTTCGAAATCCTCTTCTTGTTCAGCCACTTGCACCTCATCTTCGTCTTCAGTTTAAACCTCATCTCCACTGATCAGCTCTCCATGATCCCCATGCAAAATCATCACCCTTTTATTTGGACATTCCGAAGCAATATGCCCATGTCCCAAGCACTTGAAGCACTTGATGTCCCGAGACCTCCTAGGGTGTTGAGGTTCTGTCACCTTCTCCTTTCCCTTCAAAGAATCAGAACTGGTATTCCCCTTGCTAAAATCCACCTTCTCATCTCGTTTAGGTGTGCTCCATGTTCGTGTAGGCGTAGAAACAGCCCTTGTCGCACTTGACGTAGTTACACTAGTTCGGACACCTCCTCGTCTCTGCTGCCTCTCTACTCGGGTTGCAAGCTTTATAACTTCCTCAAGGAAGATGTACGGTTGTAACTCAACAACATTAGCTATATCCTTCCTCAACCCTCCAAGAAATCTAGCTATTGTTTGCTCTTGAGGTTCCATCAATTCACATCGAATCAGTAGCAGCTCAAACTCTTTCACATACTCTTCCACACTCAAAGATCCCTCTCGCAAAGTCTGAAGTCTGATGTATAGCTCCTGTTTATAGTAATCAGGAACAAATCTCTTCTTCATCACTCTTTTCATAGTTTCCCATGTTGTAATATCCTCCTCTCCATCCATTCTCCTCTGAATCTTTACGTTTTCCCACCATAAAAGAGCATAATATGTAAACTCAAGTGCTGCCACCTTGCACTTCCTTTCTTCAGAATATTCATACCATTCAAACACCTTTTCAACCTTCTGAATCCACTCCAAGTATTCCTCAGGTGAACTACTTCCTCCAAACGGTGGAATCTTAACTTTGAGACCATTAGGAGGATTATAATTCTGCCTTCTTGGTCTGACCCTATCATCAGCCTCATCATCCCCATTTGGATCTTCGTCAGCTTCTATAATATCATTTCGTGGCATCCTAAGTGCTTGCCTCGGTTGGGGTTGCAAATTATTTCTTTGCATCCTTTGCATAAGGGTATTCAACTGTTCACGAATTCCGGTCAACTCATCCCGAATCTCAGCATGAGATCGTTGTAAGCCCATAACCTGTGCCTGTTCCAAACTTAACCCTCTTGGCAAATCTTCTTTATCTCCAGCCATAGTTAAGTCTATCAACCTCAATTCCAGCAAACCTTTCTTCTTGTTGTTGTTGTTTTTGGCTCCTGTCTTAGATCGCAACTGATGCTCTGATACCAGATGATGTGCCGTGAATGATTCGGTTGTGTTGTTTTTCTTTTGGTATTTAGGCTGGATTGTAGTGATTTAAAGGTAAATAAGATGGAGGATAGACTAGAATGATACTTTGATAAGTCGATCTGGACGCCATAAAGATCAGTCTAGGATTTCGACGCCACACTCTTTGTGATTGAAGAGTGATAAGTCAGGTAGGGTTCTTCACAAAATGAATTTGGAAGAACAACTCTTAATTCTCTGAATTAAGTTTCAAATCTTGGCCAAAAGTGTTTATTACATATTCTGATACATATTTATCTTTGGAACATCCCTCCAAAGTTAGGTGAATTCAACATGACAGAAGTCAAGCCTAAAAACTAGACTTTTAATAAAGCAAGTAGACAAATTTAACTAACACGTTTTTTTTTACAATTCTAAAACATATGCAGACGAAATTTAAAACAGCCATAACTTTTGACACAAAAGTCCAATGCAATCATGGTTGGACAATATAGAAAGATCACGTTCTGAACTTGAATTGTACCTACATAAATCTTGTTTTCACATGCATTGGATGACTTCAAATTCGGGTTCAAATCCATCTACTGTTCTGACCGTAAACAACATCAATTCCTTCACTTGCATTATCAATCCAAATACAAGTAGCTCAGCATGAAAAGAACCATTAAGGGCTTTTCCCATCTCCAAGTTCCAATTGTAGGTAAATAAGCACCCTTAAACCAATTTCAAACTGACTGCTAATTTTTAACTCCGACGCAGCTTCAATCATTGCAATTTGATTCGTCAAGGCCCGTTGTAGTTGTTTCGCTCTTGCTCTTGTCATTGGACCATCTGAATCCTCTTGCATATTAGATTCAGCTATTTATTGGCTGTAGTTTGCATGTTCTAATGAATTCTCAATTCTATAGATGTCGTATCTGGATGAATGGTCTGCTTTTGAAATGGATTATTCGGTATCCCTGTCAGAAGCAATTCAAGCTTTGTTAAAAGTGCATGTTTATTAAGGTTTTATATCATTTTGCACTTGAAGTATCAATAACTCCTTAACTAAAGCATGTTTTATAATAACAAGTGTGATACTATAAAATGCCTTAATATATGGTAAATGTTCATCTTAAATGCAGGCTTATCACATAAATCAAAGGATTGATTGATGAATTCAACTACTGAAATTTTAAAGATAAAGAAGGGTGAAGCTTAGAAAAGAGATGTTGGTGTAGTCCAAACTGGAACACTATTCAGTATTTGGGTCATATCTCAAGTTCTAGATGTCCAAATGATCTCATTTTTTTACACAGATTTGGTGAGACATAGGCCTAGAACTTTCATGTGAACAGAAAAATCTAAGAAGGCCTTTTTCAAGTCCAAATTATAGCAACAACGGAGAAGTCCGAATCTGTCCTGCAGCCCAGACATTGTTCAGTGTTCAGCCCATATCTTGAGTTCTAGAAGTGCAAATGACCTCAACTTTTTTTTCCTAGAAAGTAAGAGAATTTCCTAGAACTTTTATGATTTCATATGGTTCCAATTCTGACGTTAGCAATGACGTTTTGTTCAAACAAGAAGATAAGGATTGTCACCAAGTCAAGATGTGGCCACCCACTCAACAATTATTCATCAAATCAATAGTTTCAAATTTTGGCCTATAAAAGGAGGCATTTTCCATGAATTAGGCATCTTGGTGTTCAGATCAAGATCATGCTCTTGCTCTCTTTCTTTGTATTTTGTAATGTTTAAGTTTTATTTGATGTTATATTAATCTCTTGTTTATGCTCTTCATTTCCTTTCCTTTATTTGTATAATTATGTTCTTATCTTGTTTATTTATGTTTCTTTCTTTCATTATGTTTAGCTAAAATTATTATGTCAAGGTGAAAAGGGTACACTAATGGTGTAAGAATAAGTATTATATAAGCTCAATATGGACTTTAATGCTTGATATTAACATGTTTTATATTTATTATCTTGCTCACTCTTAATACCTTGCTTATTAAATGGTTAATCTAGATTTGTGTTGAACGACCCCTGGTACAACAAATGCTTGTCACTTTCATAGCCCAACCGTATGGTATAACCTACACATGTGCTATGAAAGGAACTTGATTTAACATAAGTTATCACCATGAATACCTGATAATATTTACAAGTATTGGCATTACTCGAATAAGATAATTAATGTAATTATGTTAACAATTATAATCTGATTGGAACCTCCTTTGTGTGTGGTTTCCAGTTGAGTAAAGTACCATTAGTGGATCCTCTAACCTTGACACTTATTTTTGTCATTTTTTAATCTTTACATTAATCTTCCATCTCAAAGTTCTCATTAACTTCTTCCTCTTCTTCTTTACTATTACTACTACTACTACTACTATTTACATTCTTGTTATATTTTATATACATTAAGTATGCTCTGTGTTTGATCAAGGATCCTGACATTGTTGGTCTTGCCTTGTTCATTCGCATCAGAAATTTGTTTATATAATATAATATACCTCTTTGATCTTTTCATAAACTCAGTATATAGGCTGGAAACCTGTGACCAGATCTTTTAGATCATTCTCAGGTATAACAACGCCACGTACTGAGTATTAATATTATTATTACTATTACTATTATTGTTATTATTGTTGTTATTATTATTGTTGTTGTTGTTGTATTGTTATTTATAATTTATACAATTAACCTCTCTGTGGTTCGACCCCGGTCTTGCTCGGTTATTTATTACTTCGACACTCCTGCACTTGGAAGAAGATATCAATCTTTTGGTTGTGTCATCACTCAACCCACAATCAAGATTGAGATCTGATCCAAAAAAGCCGAAATAGGTCTGATAGGAGTGTGACAAAATGAAAACCTTGTGAACTTATATGAGGTCCACTCAAAACTGACGCAAAACCCTAAGCTAAAAAGCCCATAACTTAATCCAAATAAGCCTTGGATCCTAACTGAAAACAAAGTATTAATTAAGCCCGAACATGAAATAAAATAATAAAAATAACTAACTTGCCATTAAATACCACCAGCCTTTCTTTCCTTGTGTAGCTAGGATGAATAAGGAATCCTTATAAGAAAAGGATTCTGAAACATTAATGAATCATTGCCACACTTAGAGATTATATTGCAGCTCATTAAACATCCTTGTGGAACTAGGAAATTCCCAAAACAAGCTCCCACATCCTTGTAGGAAAAGGATCCTTGCCAAATAGAAGGTCCACAAGTCATATAGCATGTTCGGACCTATATTGCAAGTCTTTTCCAAACGTGGATTCTCCTAAAAAAGTACCCCAACATAGACAAACACCTCTGGAATCGTCTAGTAAAGTTAGAGTTCGATCCAACGTTTGGATTTGAAGTTATGCTCAATAGCGTAAAACTGAAAGGTAGAAACTTTTACGCCAAAATCTGAATTTGACTTGCTTAGTTCGTATCAAAAGGCTGAACCGTATCATCACAAGTCCTGAGTTTTTATCTGTTGTGAGAAGAGAAGAAGAAAAGAAAATATTATAGGTCTAATACAAGATTTATTGATAGCCTAAAATGTTGTCCAATAATCAAAGGAACTAAAAGAGAAGTTATTGCTCCTTTAGTTTTCAAGTTAGAATAGGACTTTGATCTCAACCTTGTATTTATCCTTTTTTTAGAAGGAAAAGGATGTTACTTTTAATGCTCCTCTATACCACCTTTGTATCCTTCCAATATTAGAAAACACAATTAAGTTGGTGAATTATCTCTTTGTGACAAGGAGACTATGTCGACTATATGTTTCTTAAGTCAGCTTGTATTCCTTTGTTTTCTTTGTTGTATTTTCTCCTCACCTAACAAGAAAATAAAATAAAAATAATAGATCCTAATATTTAAAATAAATAATCAATGTTCCCTCGCATAATAGGAAATCTAATACTAGTTAGGACTCCACAAAACATATAGAAACATCACATAAGAAGGCTGGCCAAAACCAATACAAGAATGGCAGCCTGGTTGTCAAAACTTCATGGCCAAAATAAGGAAGGATTGAGCCCATCTTGTATATGGATTAAATGTACTAAGGCCTTCTCTTGATGCTCTAAAGGATCCCCAAGTTCAACCTTGACCGAATAATATTGAGATCTATCTTGGAAAGCCAAAATAGGTTTGATATGAGTGTTGACACAATGAAAATCTGCCCTAAGACACCAACACTATTGGAGAAAAGTTGAATGATGCCACGAAGTCATTTAATCTTACGTCAGATTCAATTCATTCAAGAACTGAGGAATAAAAGAACAACTCTCACATAAGATAAAAAAAAAAAAAATGCTCTAAATTCTTTTTCATAAAAAATTCCCATCCTTAGGCTTTATAAGGGTTTAAAAACTTATAAAAAATATAACCAAGGACTCCAATGACAGCATGCCTTCATAATCAGATCTGTCTTTTTCATATTCGATATCACTAGTATCTCTAATCATCATGATTCTCTTGTTTAGACACTCGAAAGCATAATATCCATGTCCTTGACACCTGAATCATTTAACATCACAAATACATTTAAGTTGAGTTTCAGATTTACCTTCGGAACAAGTAGGGACCTTAACTTTAGCCTTTGGTGGTTTGGAATTGGAAGGAACAAAGGACCTCGGCTGAATAGTACCCTCTCTCCTTAGATTCGGCATCCAAGATGATGAAGAACCCAAATTAAATGTTGGTCGAACTTGTCCTGTCCTTTTAAGTTGTCTTTCCACTTTCATAGCCATGTGAATCATGTCATCTAGTTCTACATAGTATTATAGGTCAACAACATTGGCAATGTCTCGATTCACCCGCACCTCCGTTTTCGTCGACTAACTCCAAAATCAGATCTAACATTCCGTACGACCCTTTAGACCATATTTCCTTGGAGATCAGCCCCACTATTCTGTTGCTTTATTGAATGACCCCATGATTCATTGTTTTCAAACATGCTTTGAATCTGCAAAATTTGTACGAAAACAAATAGTATGGATCATGTTTTTTAACTTGATACAAATTTGACATGGTTTGCAATTTTTATTTACCAGAATTAAAACCCAGACCAGACGATATTGGAATGACCTGAAATTCAACATTTAGTATGATCAGTTTGCGGCATAATTGAACCTCAAATAAAAATGTTAAGCAAACGATATCAAAACAAGTCTAAATTTAATATAAGATGCAATTTGTAGACAATCTATGAAGTTTCAATTGATTCTAAGGTGGTTTGTTTATGGTTTACTAAGAGTTGTGTTTCTGCGACATAATAAAATCAACCTTCAAATTTCATCTAATCTTTTTCCCTTTTTTTTTTTTTTCTGCTACTGATATGATTAGAAGTCACAAGATGAAATATTACTCTTTTTTTTTTGCTTTGATGTCGCAAACATAAAGAAGAAGAAGATTAACAACGCAGACACTAATGAAAACTTAAAGGAACACAAAGAAAACAAATATAACCAAAGGATAATTAATTGTTTCGAAGCCTAACTTTGATTCCAATTGATGCGAACCTTTTGATCACGCAACCCTATAATAAGGATTGAGATCTGATGTTGGAAAGCCAAAACACGTCTAATAGGAGTGTGACACAATGGAAACATGTCTCAAGGCACCAACACTATTGGAATGAAGTGAAATGATGCCCCGAAACAGTTAACTTTGATAAGTAAGATTCAATTTGTTCAAGAATTGAAGTATGCAAGAATCACTCTCACACAAGATTAAAAAAAAAATGTTTTGAATTCTTATTGATAAAAAAAGTCCCATCCTTAGGCTTTACAAGGGTTTCAATACTTATGAAAATATGATCCTAATGAATCTACCCTAATCGACTGATTTGGCCCACTTAAAAAATTAATCCAAAAACCCTAAACTGACAGCCCATAACCTGATCCAAACAAGACTTGGATCCTAGCTGAAAACAAAGTATTAATTAAGCCGAAACAAATCTTGGGTTGTAGGTAACAAAATAAAATAAAGCCCATAATATTAAATTCTTATTTTGCCGTGAGAAAAAGAGAAGGAAATAAAATATTACAGAACTGATCCAAGGTTTATTTATATAGCCTTCCTTGCAGACCATTAATCCTAGAAACTAAAGGAAATGTAGTCGCCTAAGTTGTTTCAAAGTTGTAATAGGAATCTAATCTCAGACTTGTGAATTTTTCTTCTTTTGAAAGGAAAGTAATTGGTGGTATCAATCCCCTTCTTTTGCTGCCTCTTAGGATTCTTCTAATACTAGGAAACACAATTAAAGTTGCTGGCATAATTAGAAAGCCATGCCGCCACTTTGTTTCCTAGGTCAACTTGGATTCTTTTGTTTGTTTTGCTGTGTTTTCTCCTCACCTCATAGCCTAGGTGATACGGTTCAACCTTGTGATAGGACCCAAGCAAGGCCAAATTCAGATTTTGGCGTAAAAGTTTCTATCATCCAGTTTCATGTTATTGAACATAACTTTCATAACTTTAAATCCAACTGTTGGATCAAGCTAAAATTGTACCTGAAGATTTCAGAGGTATTTTTCTATATTATGATAAATTTTAGGTGAATCGAAGTTTAGAAAGGACTTGCGATATAGGTCAGAAGATGCTGTTTGGATTTTATTATTTACTATTTTACTTTCTTTTGACTTGTGAACTTTCTATTTGGCAAGGATCCTTTTTCTAAAAAAATATGACAGCTTATTTTGGAAATTTTCTACTTCCACAAGAATCTTTAATGAGCTAAAACATAATTTCCAAGAGGCAATAATTCATTAATGTTCCAGAATTCTTTTCTTATAAGGATTTCTTATTCATCCTAGCTACACACAATAAGAAGGGTTGGTATTATTTAATGACATATTAGTTATTTTTATTGTTCTCTGTCATGTTTGGGCTTCATTAACACTTTG
Organism: Populus tremula; assembly: GCA_964019445.1. Classification (NCBI taxonomy): domain Eukaryota; kingdom Viridiplantae; phylum Streptophyta; class Magnoliopsida; order Malpighiales; family Salicaceae; genus Populus; species Populus tremula. Next base: position 30,783 of record CAXHTJ010001130.1, read on the forward strand.
TTTTGAGCTAGGATCCAAAGCTTATTTGGATCAGGTTATGGGCTTTTTAATTTAGAGTTCTTGAGTCAGTTTTGTATGTGGGTCAGTTCACCCACAAGGGTAGATCCATTAGGGTTAATTTTTAATAACTATTTAAACACATGTAGCCTAAATTTCAGCAGCCATGGATGGATATTACTTTTAAGTTTTTCAGTTTTAACATGTAAGAGTTATTCTTGCATTCTTCAGTCCTTGAACGAACTGAATCTAACTTATCGAAGATTAACTAGCTTCGTGACGTCATTCTACTCATTCCAATAGTGTTGGTGCCTTGAGGTTAAGTTCTCAATGTGTCACCCTCCAATTAGACATATTTCGGCTTTTCAGGATCATATCTCAATCTTGATCATAGATTGCGTGACCACGTGATCAGGAGGTTCGCATCACAGGGCTTCCTCTTGATGTTTCAATAGCCCTTCAAATCTGACTTGGTCGAAACCTTCAAAACCAATGCATTCAATGCCTCTCTCTTGGACCAAGTCATTGGCCTATTTGGAACATGTAATGGGTCCTTGCTGGTGTTTATAGGCTAATCCACATCACTAAAACTTGCACAACCGGTCCATTTAATGTTTCTTTCAATGCCTTCAGTTTGGACCTTGTGATGGGCCCCCTTGTAATGTGTAATGGGTCCTTGGTGTTCTCGGGTTGATCCACATTATCCCCTCTCTCCTTAAAAGAATTTGATCTCAAATCAAAACCAGTGTCAAACAAAGTAAGATCAGCAACATTACAAGTACCACTAACACCATACTCACCTAGAGGATCAACTTTGTAGGCATTGTCATCAATTATTTCTAAAACTTGCAATGGACCATCACCACGAGGCTGTAACTTTGATTTTTTATGGTTAGGAAATTGTTTCTTATTCATATACACCCAAACCCAATCACTAGGTTGATAAACAACATGTATACTCCTCTTATTTGCTTTAAAAGCGTATAATATGTTCATTTGCAGTTGAACTCCTTCATGGAGTTGTCTAACCATCTTTGCCTTTTTTCCACCATCTAAACTTACCCTTTCTTTTAAAGGTAAAAGAATTAAGTCCATAAGAGTTAGTGGATTAAACCTATAAAAAAATTTAAAAGGAGAAAATGATGCCGATCAGCCCAACACCAAGCGTAATCATGCCAACGATCCATTGGAGGTGCCAATTGGGCCAATCACAAGAGCTTGGGCAAAGAAGCATTGAATGGGCATGTTCAAAACTTAAGGAGCAAGAAGGACCTAGAAGGGCTTGGAACATTTAAGGAGCATGAAGGACACCCTTTAATTCATCTAGTTCAGGTCCAAGAAGAGCCCAATTCATGTGGAACAAGGGGTTGATATGTCCGGCCCAATACCAGCCTTGTTAAGCTTGTTTTTTCCCTAATGCTACAAGGATAAAAAGCCAGCAATTTATTCTCCTAATTAAGTAAGGAAGTTGTCCATATCTTATTCCTAAAAAGGTGAGGACTATTTAATGCTTTTCCTAACATAGAAAGGAAAGTAATTAAATCAGCAACAAAGGAGGAAATTTGTTTTCTTATTTTTCCAAGTTAAACAAGGAAATCCAAGCTAATCAAGGACATCAAAGGAAAGGGGGCAGCAACACAAATTTGATTCTATCCTTTTTGTAGCTAGGATGAATAAGGAATCCTTATAAGAAAAGGATTCTGAAACATTTATGAATCCTTGCCACACTTGGAAACTATGTTGCAGCCCATTAAAGATCTTTGTAGAGTTAGGAGTTTCCCAAAATAAGCTGCCACATCCATTTAGGAAAAGAATCCTAGCCAAATAGGAAGTCCACAAGTCAAAAGGAAGTAAATAACAAAACTTGAACAGCCTCTGTTGACCCGTGTTTGGATGGCTTGCCGAACTCCGATTGACATGATATTTTAACCCAAGGTGTGAAAACATGTCAGGAGCCTCCACGTAACATTTCAGCCCGATCCAACGGTAGGATTGAGAATTATGACTATTTCCGTAAAACTGGATAATTGCACATTTTACGTCGAAATCCGAATTTGACCTTGCCTGGATCGTATCATTCCGTCTTATTCGTCCTTGAATCACCAATAAGTTGAATGGATAATTTCTTATTGAAGGTTAGAGAGGAAAGATACAAAGGGGCGGTGCTCCGACAGCCATATCTCCGGCGACCACCGTTGGATCAAGCCAAAATTTGGTTATGTTGTGCACGGAACTATTGTCTACATTCTGACTGGAGGGATCTTCTAAAGCTGCCGCCGTTTAAGAAATCTGGACAATTGAAATTTTCTGGAAAACCCCCTAGTGCTGTCAGAGTCGCCGGCCGATTTTGCCTTGTTAAACCGTTGGATCCCGACTATTTTTTGGTATGTTGTGAACATCTATATTGCCTACATTCTGTCCAGAGGGATCGTCCATGTTGGATTCCTCCTGTGGAAGCTAGCCATTTGAATATTTCTGGAAAAATCCTTCTCGGAACAGTAAGAGCCGCCGGCATATTTCTCCTTCTTCCACCGTTGGATCAAGCTTATTTTTGGATATGTGATGCACCTGGTTATGATACACATTATGAACGGGGAAGATTAGAAATTTAGCCTCCAGCAACGTTTTCTACATGTTCAACAGAAGGTCGTCATTCTCAGGTCAGTTTCGATATAATTGACATCTACGGAGATCCAACCGTTAAACTGTGCTGATTTTTGAATATGTTATACATAACATGTGTATCTACCTTTGAACCGTTGGGTTTCTTGGACTGAGTTTGTTCGTCCTTAGAACGTTCTATCTAGTATTTGTATGCTGCCAAATTGTCTTTGTGTTCTGCTGTTGAATTTGTTCCAATGGTTAGCTCTGACATTGAACAACACAATGGAGTTAAATCTGGACATACCTTACAATTAGAGCTCCAAGATATGCTAAATAGTCTTGACATGAATCCTGTGTTGGGTTCTAAAGTTGATGAGTTGAATGATGGGTCTAAGCAACAAGAACAGCTACACCTTAGCCCCAAATTGAATTTTTTAAATGCTTTGAAGGGCTCTGATGTTGATGACAATAAGGGTAGGATGTCCCTTGATATGAATCCAGTCCGTAACTTGCATTTTGCTCCCCCCGCAATAACTGATGGTCGTGTGACAGTAGCTCCTCCACTTGATGTGTTTGAGGATGGCTGTGAACTTTGGAAATCCACTCTAGTTGGTCATTTCGTGGGTCAGAAATTACCCTATCCTGTTGTTAATTCTATTGCCAAAAGAATATGGGGCTCCCACGGTCTATCCGAAGTTTTATCTTCTGATAATGGTTTCTTTCTCTTCACTTTTGATTCTGTCGATCGCGCCACAAATGTTCTGGAGAGAGCCCCATGGCACATGGCCAACAGACCTTTGGTGCTTAAACGTTGGCATCCGAACATGCAATTTTTGAAAGATGATCTGGATAGAGTTCCGGTATGGGTTAAGCTCTATAATGTTCCTCTCGAGTATTGGACTGTTAAGGGGTTGAGTTGTGTAGCGAGTGCTATTGGGGTTCCCCTTCATGCTGACCTTACTACATTGTTGCGTAAAAGGCTTAGCTACGCAAGAGTTTGCGTTGAGATAGAAGCTTCGAAAACGCTGGTGAAGGAATACGACCTTCGCTGTCCAAATGGGTTATTCATAACAATTTCAGCGGATTATGAATGGATACCGTCAAGGTGCAATAATTGCAATGTCTTTGGACATACCACACGATATGTGCTACCAGTAAAGTTGATGATCGTACAATGGGGGCAGAGGGCAAAAGGAAAATAGGAGCTGTGAACTCTAAACCTGCAGATAATAAGCAGAATCAGCTTCAATGGCAGGTAGTTGGTAAACGAAATAAGGGTGTTACGATTGGTGAGAATGATTGTTTGGAATCTAAAGAGCTTAATTGTAATGAGAATGGTTGTTTAGCATCTGCTTTACATATTGCTGATTGTCATACGATGATGCGAATCATGAACTGCGACATCAGATGTGCCCAATGCTGGTTGTTATGAAGATGAAAATCCTACCTCTCCTATTGTTTTGAAGAGTTTACGAGCAGACATGGTGCCGGAGGAAGGGGCTGCATGTACTTCTTTAGATCAAAGTTTAACCATCTGTAATGCAATTGCTTATGCAACCATGAACCCTGTTAGTCATGAGGTGAATGTTGATATTGGAGCTATGGGAGGTGATACAGGTAAGGAAGACGATGATAAGGAGTCGACGTCACTGATCCCAACAAGTCTGCAAAGTCCGATTTCTTCTGATGGGGAAACTTTTATTAACCAGTTAGCTAGCAAGGCTAGAGACTCTCTAGAGAAAAAGAAAACGGGTTCTCCAGGCTTTTCAAAGAAGAGTAAGAAATCTGGCTCCTCGAGGGGGGGCAAGTCAAGGTAATCAGTGTGTGGCTGTTTGGTACTCCTCTCTATTTCCCTATGATTATTGGATGTTGGAATGTTAGAGGTTTGAATGATCCCATAAAGCATTCAGAACTGCGTCAGCTCATCCATCAAGAGAGGATGGTTTTTTTTTGGTTTGGTTGAAACTCGGGTTAGAGACAGGAATAAAGATAATGTTTCGCAACTTCTTCTGCGTAATTGGTCATTCTTGTATAATTATGATTTCTCTTGTCGTGGTCGTATTTGGGTTTGTTGGAATGCTGATTTGGTGAAGGTGGATGTTCTGGGAATGTCAGACCAGGCTATCCATGTTTCTGTCATGATATTAGCTACCAATATCTGTTTTAATACTTCAATCATTTACGGAGACAATAATGCATCCTTACGTGAGGCTTTATGGTCTGATATTGTGAGTCGTAGTGATGGATGGGAGTCAACCCCATGGATTCTTATGGGCGACTTTAATGCTATCCGCAACCAGTCAGAAGGTTAGGAGGGTCTTCTACGTGGGCTGGTCATATGGACAGATTGGAAACATGTATTCGAAGCGAAAGTGGATGATCTTCGGTATTCAGGTATGCATTATACTTGGACGAACCAATGTATATGATTATGAAACTAGATAGAGTGCTTGTGAATGAGAAGTGGAATATGCACTTCCCATTGTCGGCCTTGCCTGCTGTATGTCAGATCATTCTCCCATGGTGGTAAAAGTCACTGGCAATGTTCAGAACATAAAGAAACCATTCAGATTCTTCGATATGTGGATGGATCATGACGAGTTCATGCCATTGGTGAAGAAAGTATGGGATCAGCATTCGGGGGTTGTCCAATGTATCAGTTGTGTTGCAAACTAAGGAAGCTAAAGCAGGAACTTAAACATTTCAATAAGACTCACTTCTCCAATATTTCCGATAGAGTCAAAGATGCAAAAGATCAATGGATAAGGCTCAACAAGCTGCATACAGCGCCTGAGAATCCAACATTTACGTATGCGCGAAAGAGATGCTGTTCGTAACTATGCTTCTACTGTCAGGGCGGAAGAGAGTTTTTTCAAACAAAAGGCAAGGATGCAATGGCTTAGCTTGGGGGATCAGAATACTAGCTACTTCCACAAATCAGTAAATGGAAGACAGAATAGAAATAAGCTTCTCTCCGTTACAAGGGAGGATGGGGAAGTCGTTGAAGGACACGAGGCAGTCAAATCAGAAGTAATTGCATACTTCCAGCGTGTGTTGGGAGTGAATCAGATGCCTAGGGTCTTGAACGAGGAAGTGATGCAATCGGCAATTAACTGTAAACTGTCTTCGACTCAACAACATGAACTAGCACAAGAAGTAACAAGGGAGGAGATTAAGAATGCTATGTTTAGTGATGCGAACCTCGTGATCACGTGGTCACGCAACCCACAATCAAGATTGAGATCTGATCCCGGAAAGCCGAAATAGGTCTGATAGGAGTGCGACACAATGGAAACCTGCCCCAAGGCACCTACACTATTGGAATGAGTAGAATGACGCCACGAAGCCAGTTAATCTTCGATAAGTCAAATTCAGTTCGTTCAAGAACTGAAGAATGCAAGAATCACTCTCACACGTTAAAACTGAAAAATTCAGAAGTAATTATCATCAAAGCTGCCGAAATTTTGGCCTACTTGAGTTTAAATAGTTCTTGAAAAATTAACCCTAATGGACCCTTTATGTGGACTTATATGAGGTCCACTCAAAACTGGCCCAAAACCCTAAAATGAAAAGCCCATAACTTAATCCAAACAAGCCTTGGATCCTAGCTTAAAACTAAGTATGAATTAAGCCCAAACAAGCCTTGGGCTGTAGCTAACAAAATAAAATAAAGCCCTTATCTCATGGCCCAAATAAGGTTGTATTGGACCCCTCTTGCACATGGATAAGATGTACTAGGATCTCCTCTTGATACTCCAATGGACCTTCTTCTGACTTGGTGGAAACCTTCAAAACCAATGCATTCAATGCGTCTTTCAATGTCTTTGTCTTGGACCGTGTCATCGGTCCATTTGGAACATGTAATGGATCCTTGCTGGTGTTTCTGGGCTGGTCCGCATCATCCCCTCTCTCCTCGAAAGGATTCGACCTCGAATCAAAATCTGTGTCAAACAAAGTAAGATCAGCAACATTAAAGGTAGCACTAACACTATACTCACCTGGAAGGTCAATTTTGTATGCGTTGTCATTGATTCTCTCTAAAACCTGAAAAGGACCATCACCACGAGGCTGTAATTTTGATTTCCTTTGGTTAGGAAATCGTTCCTTACGCATGTGCACCCATACCCAATCACCGGGTTGGAAAACAACCAGTTTACGTCCCTTATTTGCTTTAGAAGCGTAAAGTCTGTTCTTTTTCTCTATTTGTAGTCGAACTCCCTCATGGAGTTCTCTCACCATCTTTGCCTTCTTTTCACCATCTAAACTTACCCTTTCTTCAAAAGGTAAAGGAATTAAGTCCATAGGAGTTAGTGGATTAAAACCATAAACAATTTCAAAAGGAGAAAAAGTAGTAGTTGAATGCACAGTTCTATTATAAGCAAACTCAACAAAAGGCAAACATTCTTCCCAACTTTTCAAATTCTTTTGAATTACAGCACGTAAAAGTTGGGATAATGTTCTATTCACTACCTCAGTTTGTCCATCTGTTTGAGGATGGCATGTTGTCGAAAATAAGAGTTTAGTTCCCAACTTTCCCCATAAGGTCTTCCAAAAGTAACTAAGGAACTTAACATCACGATCTGACACTATACTCTTAGGAATGCCATGCAAACGTACAATCTCTCTAAAGAACAAGTCTGCGATATGAGATGCATCATCTGTTTTATGGCATGCAATGAAATGCGCCATTTTAGAAAACCTATCAACCACAACAAAGATAGAGTCTCTACCTTTCTTTGACCTAGGTAAACCTAAAACAAAGTCCATAGAGATATCTACCCAAGGTTCAGTAGGCACAGGTAGTGGTGTATATAGTCCATGCGGTTGTACTCTAGATTTTGCCTTTCTACAAGCAATGCACTGTTCACAAATTCGTTGCACATCTCTTTTCATCTTTGGCCAATAGAAATGCTCATGCAATACATCCAAGGTTTTCGCAACCCCAAAGTGACCCATTAAACCACCCCCATGTGCTTCACGAACAAGCAATTCACGCAAAGAACTAGCAGGAACACACAATCTATTCTCTTTGAACAAATAACCATCCATCAAATAAAACTTACCGAAAGCCGAATGTCCACATGCATTATAAATCTCAGCAAAGTCAGAGTCATTATCATACAATTCCTTCACATATTCAAAACCTAACAATCTAGTATTCATGGTGTGTAAAAGAACATACCTGCGCGAGAGTGCATCAGCTACGATGTTCTCTTTCCCTTGCTTATACTTGATTACGTAAGGGAAAGTTTCAATGAATTCAACCCATTTTGCATGCCTCCTATTCAACTTACCTTGTCCTTTCAGATGTTTCAAGGACTCATGATCCGAATGGATTACGAACTCTTTTGGCCACAAGTAATGCTGCCATGTCTCAAGTGCTCTTACCAATGCATAAAGTTCTTTGTCGTAAGTTGGATAGTTCAAGGTCGCTCCACTTAACTTCTCACTGAAATACGCAATAGGTCTCCGATCCTGCATCAAAACAGCACCTATTCCTATTCCAGACGCATCACATTCTATTTCAAATGCTTTCGTAAAGTCAGGTAAACCCAAAACAGGTGCAGAACATAATTTCTCTTTCAAAAGAACAAATGCCAATTCTTGTTCCTCCCCCCATTTAAACCCAACTGATTTTTTAACAACTTCATTTAAAGGGGCAGCTATTGTACTGAAATCTTTCACAAAACGCCTGTAAAAACTAGCTAACCCATGAAAACTCCTTACCTCACTTACCGATTTGGGTGTAGGCCAATCCCGGATGGCCTTAACTTTCTCCTCATCCATCTCGATACCCTGTGCAGTTACAACATAGCCAAGAAACACAATTTTTTCCATGCAAAAGGCACACTTTGTAAAATTAGCATACAATTTCTCACTACGCAACACACTAAGTACATTACGCAAATGATCAAGATGCTCAGTTAAGTTCTTGCTATATATCAAAATGTCATCAAAATACACAACCACAAACTTACCTATGAATGCACGCAACACATGATTCATTAAACACATAAACGTACTAGGTGCATTTGTAAGTCCAAACAGCATTACTAACCATTCATACAAACCATGCTTAGTCTTAAATGCTGTTTTCCACTCATCACCTTCTTTCATCCTAATTTGATGGTACCCACTTTTCAAGTCAATTTTAGAGAAGATACAGGATCCATGTAACTCATCTAACATGTCATCAAGCCTAGGAATGGGATGTCTATACTTTACCGTTATGTTGTTGATGGCTCGGCAATCAACACACATCCTCCATGTTCCATCCTTCTTTGGCACAAGTAGCACGGGTACAGCACACGGGCTCATACTCTCACAAATGTAGCCCTTTTCCATCAGCTCATCAACTTGCCTTTGAAGCTCCTTCGTCTCCTCGGGATTGCTTCTATAAGCTGGTCGGTTAGGAATTGAAGCTCCGGGTACGAAATCAATCTGATGCTCTATCCCCCTCAATGGTGGTAATCCGCTAGGAGTATCGTCGGGAACACATCATCAAATCCCTGCAACAAAGAAATAGCAACACTAGGCACAATATGATCAAGATCATTAGTATTAAAGTAAGCCTCTTTGTACACAAGTAAGATCATTGGCTTGTTAGTGAAAAATGCAGATCTGACCTCACCCTCTCTAGCATAAAAATTGGGTTGTTTCTTTAGTTTTTCCACACAATTCTCATCACACTTGCTGACTTTCTTCACTCCTCTTGTCTTACCTCCACTCTCGGCCAGATTTGGGTGTTTTTGAGTTGTGGTCGAATGGTTTGATTTGTTTGGAGTGTTGGCCGAATATTTGCTTGTGTTTGGATGGGTGGCCGAATGGGTTGTAGTGGTTTGGGTTCTAGCCGAATCTGATGGTCTTCTCTCCCCTTGTTCCTCACCTTGATTTTCTCTCCCCATCGCCTCATGCTCACTTTTTAGCTTTATTTGATCATCATACACCTGTTTGGGTGTAAGAGGTACAAGAGTGATGGTTTTACCATCTTTTACAATGGTATACCTATTTTTAACCCCATCATGAATTGCCTTCCTATCATATTGCCATGGTCTCCCCAACAAGATGTGACTTGCTTGCATTGGTACCACGTCGCACAGAACTTCATCAACATATTTCCCAATCGAAAATGGAACCACAACCTGTTTAGTCACTTTCACTTCACCACTATCATTCAGCCATTGCAATCTATATGGTTTAGCATGCTTAGCAGTACACAAATTCAGTTTACTAACAAGGGTGGCACTGCAAACATTAACACAGCTTCCACTATCTATAATTAAACCACACACCTTTCTTTGTACGTAACAACGCGTATGGAAGATGTTCTCCCTTTGTTCATTAGTATCATCTTCTTTGACCTGAACCTGAAGTGTTCGCCTTATAACCAAGGACTCCTCAACCGGTAATGCTAACTCATCCCCATCACTATCCTCCAATGGTGGCATGCCTTCACAATCAGAACTGTCACTTTCAGATTCCACATCACCATTATCTCTAATCATCATGATTCTCTTGTTTGGACACTCTGAAGCATAATGTCCATGTCCCTGACACCTGAAACATTTAACATCACGAGTACGTTTAGGTTGAGTTTCAGATTTACCTTTGGCATCAGTAGGGACATCAACTTTAGCCTTTGGTGGTTCAGTTCTAGAAGAACCAAAGGATCTTGGCCGGACAGTACCCTCTCTCTTTAGATTCGGCTTCCAAGATGATGACGAACCCGAATTAAACGCTGGCCGAGCATGCCCATTCCTAAGTTGTCTCTCCACCTTCGTCGCCATATGAACCACATCCTCTAGCTCCACATAGTGTTGTAGCTCAACCACATTAGCAATATCCCGATTCAACCCATTAAGGAATCTAGCCATGGTGGCTTCTCTATCCTCAACAACATTAGCCCGAATCATTGCTATCTCCATCTCTTTGTGATATTCATCTACTGTCTTATAACCTTGATTCAGACCTTGGAGCTTCAGATATAAGTCTCTGTAATAGTGGTTTGGCACAAATCGTCTCCTCATTAAGACTTTCATCTCCCCCCAAGTCTGAACGGGTCGCTCGCCATTCCTCCTCCTACTGATCACAATCTGATCCCACCAAATTAATGCATACTCCATAAACTCAATTATCACCAATTTCACCTTTTTTTGTTCAGAATAGCTATGGCAATCAAAAATCCAATCCACCTTTTTCTCCCACTCCAAATAAGCCTCAGGATCGTTTTTACCTTGAAAGCTAGGAATTTTCAGTTTAATGGTGTCCAAGTCCCCATCCATTCTTCATAAGTGCTCATGCCAAAAATTCACATTCCTCCTAGCCCTGTTCGGTCCAGACCTGATTCCTTGGCCAGCTGATGCAAAATCATAGTCATCTTCACCCGCATCTGCGTTTTCATCAACAAACTCTTCAAAATCAGATCTACATTCCGTGCAGCCATACGGACCGTATTTCCCCGGCGATCAGCCCCACTATTCTGTTGCTTTATCGAATTCACCTCATCTTTCAGATCCTTGTATGTCCTAGACAACAGCTCAAGTTGCTGGCCTATGGATCGCAATTGGAAAGCTACGTCAACGTTTTGTGTCGCTGATTCGTTGTTTTCAGACATTCTTTGAATCTGCAAAATTTGGTCAGTAGCACAAATATATCCTCACACCTCTCGTGTATCACACAAAATAAAATCAAGGCTTTTCACTCTATTAAGCTCTCTACGCCTTTTACCTCACAACTTGCTTTCTTTTGGTTCTTTAGGAACTGAAATCAACAAATCAAAGTCAGTAGCTTTCGCGCGCACTCTAATTATAATTTTCAGACTCAAGAAGCAAAAATATACTGAAAACAACAAAACAAAACTACGATTACGATTTTGCGAGTAGCAATGCAAATTCGTGAATTGTGGACGAAACGAAGACACGAAATAAAACAAAAGCGAATATTAGCGAAAACAATTACTTGACTCCTAGATAACCCAAATATAATAGAAATAAAAAGATTAAGACAAACTAAACAGTATAGATCATGTTCTCAAACTTGACGCAAATCTATCCTATTACGCAATTTTTACGTAACAGAATTGAAACCCAGACCAAACGATCTCGAAATGACCTCAAATTCAATATTTGTAATACAATACTATGAAAACACTAATACAATTTATAGGTCGTTCTCTTATGTCTAGGTACCCAAACCCCTTGTATGATCAGTTTGCGGCAGAATTGAACCTCCAATTAAAACCTCCAGAAACCGATATCAAAATAATCCCAAATTTAATATGTGGTGCAATCGCATACCCAATACTCAGAATATGAAGTTTCAATAGATTCCAAGGTGTTTTACCTAGGGTTCACTAAGAGTAGTGTTTTGCGGCAGAATTGAAACTCGAATTAAAACCTCAAGCAAATAATATCAGAATAAGCCCAACTTTGATATACCATGCGATCCCACCCCCAATAGACTGAATATGAAGTTTAAATTGATTCCGAGGTGGTTTGCTTATGGTTCACCAAGATTTGTGTTTCTGCGGCAAAAATTGAATGATCCTTCAAATTTCAACTAATCACTCTTTTCTCTATTTCTTTCTGATTTTTTTTTCTTTTTAACAAACTGATATGATTAGAGACAGTAACAAGATGAAATATAAACTTTTTTTTTTTTTTGCTTAGATGACACAGACACGAAGAACAAGAAGATGGATGCAAACACTGAAAAACTTAAGGGACACTAAAAAAAAACGAAAATAACAGAATGATATGACCTTGTTTCGGAGCCTAGCTCTGATACCAACTGATGCGAACCTCGTGATCACGTGGTCACGCAACCCACAATCAAGATTGAGATCTGATCCCGGAAAGCCGAAATAGGTCTGATAGGAGTGCGACACAATGGAAACCTGCCCCAAGGCACCTACACTATTGGAATGAGTAGAATGACGCCACGAAGCCAGTTAATCTTCGATAAGTCAGATTCAGTTCGTTCAAGAACTGAAGAATGCAAGAATCACTCTCACACGTTAAAACTGAAAAATTCAGAAGTAATTATCATCAAAGCTGCCGAAATTTTGGCCTACATGAGTTTAAATAGTTCTTGAAAAGTTAACCCTAATGGACCCTTTATGTGGACTTATATGAGGTCCACTCAAAACTGGCCCAAAACCCTAAAATGAAAAGCCCATAACTTAATCCAAACAAGCCTTGGATCCTAGCTTAAAACAAAGTATGAATTAAGCCCAAACAAGCCTTGGGCTGTAGCTAACAAAATAAAATAAAGCCCTTATCTCATGGCCCAAATAAGGTTGTATTGGACCCCTCTTGCACATGGATAAGATGTACTAGGATCTCCTCTTGATACTCCAATGGACCTTCTTCTGACTTGGTGGAAACCTTCAAAACCAATGCATTCAATGCGTCTTTCAATGTCTTTGTCTTGGACCGTGTCATCGGTCCATTTGGAACATGTAATGGATCCTTGCTGGTGTTTCTGGGCTGGTCCGCATCATTTAGTTTGAAAAACAACAAAGCCCCTGGCCCGGATGGCTTCAACGCAGGTGTTGTAACCCATTTTTAGGTCCTCACATATAAAATAATAAAATACAAAAAAATTCAAAAAATATATTACAAAAAAAATATAACAGTGAAAAATGCTAGAGCGCCATAAACATGCTAAAATTTTTTTTTTGAGGATTTTTAAAAATATAAAAATTATTTTTTTGACAGTATATCATTAACTGATGAGAGCCCCGATGATAAAGAAAATTCAATTTGTGGAAGAAAAATGCAAAATCAGAAGTTTATGGACTCAATTAAATTTTATTGAAGGTTTAATTGAATTTATGGAGATTTTAATTGCAAGAAAAATTGATTTTGGAGTTAATTTGGGCTTTAATTAGGAGAAATTAATTTTCTGGGGTCAAATTATAATTTTGGAAGTTAATTTGGTCAAATCAGGGCTTAATTGCATAAATTATTGAAGTTTATGGCCAATTAGGGACTTAATTGAAGAAATCCGAGACCAAGGACTACATCGTAAAACGCGCGAAATGGAGGGCCGAAATTTGAATCTGATGCTTTTGGCGCCTTTTCCTTTTAAATGAAACGGCGCGTTTTGACCAAAACGGCGCCGTTTCATTCACTGTTGCAAAAAAAAAAAAAAAAAAAAGCCCAAAACGGTGCCGTTTTGACGGCACTGTAGCCCTTCTTCTTCCCCTGGACACACGAGGCAGGGGAAGAAGAAGATTGTTTTCTTCCCCTTTTCGCCTAATTACTTTCCCTCTTTTGCTCAAAAAGACGCCGAAACAAGGACACCACTTGCCGACCACTTTCCACGTGTTGGACGGGCGTTGGACGGGCGGCAGCACACCGGCCACCACCATGACGTCCCCCCCCCCCTGTTTTTTCGCCTATAAAAACAGGGGAGGAAGAGGAGAAAAAAAGAGAACAGAAGGGAGAAGAGGAAGGGAGAGAAGGGAGAAGACCGAGAGAAGAGGAGAAAGAAGAGAAGAAAAGAAGAAAAAACAGAGGAGAGAGAGAGAAGGAACACAGCCGGCCACCGTGCCTCCGCCACCATCGCCTCCGCTGCCACCAGCAGCACCGCCTCGACGCCACCGCAGGTAACCCCGTTGCCCCGTCTCCTTCTCCTTTTGCTGCTGCCTTCTCTCTTTTATTTTCATGCAGAACGTGAATTAATTCACGTTCTGCAACTGCTAAGAGGCTGGTTACTGTGCTTATGGGCCGGTTTAGTCTTGGGCCGGTTTGGCCCAGCCCACTGATATGGGCCGGACCCGGCCCATTTCATTTTTATTTTTTTATATAGAATTTTTACATTTTTTCCAGCACATGTTTTTATCAATTTTGCTTAATATCGATATGTATTTTACATCGTAAAAATATAAATTCGGTATTAAAATACCCGGTTTTCGTCCCGCGGTACTGTTCACACAGCATAAAAAAAAATTTCAAAAATATTTGTTTCAGCATTTTATAATTTTTCCGCGTAGTTTTTTTTATGCCATTTTGATTAATATCGGGCAGTATTTTTACATCGTAAAAATATAAATCCGGTATTAAAAGACCCGTTTTTCGGCAAAAACTTCCAAAAATAAATAAAACAAATTGAAAAAAGATTAAAAAAAAAATGTTTTTGTGCATACGGCCAAGTGTCTCAAATCTAAAAAATCATATCGTATTTTGCATATGTCAAAAAAAAAAAATATATTTTAGCATGCATTTTGGCTTTAATAACCAGTTTATTAAAGTCAAGAGAACATTGGCCAAAATCTCAAAAACAACAAAATATTTTATTTTGTTTGATCTTAGTATCAGAGATTATGAATTTATACGTAAATCGTATTCCTGATATTAAAAAAAGATATTTTCTTTTGACGACTTCGAATAGTTAGTTTTTTTACCCGATAAAGATAAGGATCTCCTTACAGAGGAGGACTTTTCTTAAACCGTAAACGAACCAACAATTCAAAAAAACCACAACATGATTTTAGATTTTATCAGACATTAAAACAATGCAGCCTACCTTAGGTAGGGCGTAGTTGGGGTGCTAATACCTTCCCTTTACGCAACCAGTCTCCGTACCCGATCTCTAAAGACCAGTTAAGGTTCCTAGTAACCAGAATACTAGGTGGCGACTCCCAGTCCATATTTTCACATGTAGAGACAAGAATTCCTTGTCTCTCTCCCTTTTTCCAAGGAATAAATATTCCGATTTTTCCTTGAGGATGGATGATCGCCGCGCCGCCGCACACGTGCGACACAAAATATCAAATTGATAATATTTTTAATGATTTTAATAAAAAAATAAAAAAATTATTTTAAAGTGTTTTTATAGATTGATAAACATTTTATACACAATTATTATGCTGCCCTACATTAAAAAATATATAACTCTCTTTCACTATAGTCAAATAACCCTTGAAGGTTTATCCTTTTAATAAATAATTGTATTTGTTATTAGTTGATCTTAAAAAAAATTATATGTTTTTTATACATATCATCAACAAGTTTTGTTATTTTCTATTTCCATAGCCGATTTTATCTTGTGATAATATTATAGAGAGAGGTTTATTAGCTTTTATTGCAAACTAAATTCTCTTTTTTGTTCTATTGATACTCATCTAAATTTTAGGCTAACATATGAATTTTGAAACATTTATTTTTATTTTAAATATAAACAAAAAAATGCTATATAATTGGTTAATTTTTAGAATTACAAAAACTATTTAATTTATT
The DNA here is from genome assembly GCA_964019445.1 of Populus tremula. Classification (NCBI taxonomy): domain Eukaryota; kingdom Viridiplantae; phylum Streptophyta; class Magnoliopsida; order Malpighiales; family Salicaceae; genus Populus; species Populus tremula. The sequence continues at coordinate 46,628 of CAXHTJ010001130.1, forward strand.
ATTAAATTAAAAACCAAGAGACTAATTTATAATTTATTGTGTTATTCAGTTTATTTGTCTAAAAATATGCAATGTGTATTAATGATATGTTAAACCGTTTATTATTATGGTAATTTTTATTTTATTTTTATTTTATTATAAGAAAAAAATTGTTTGATTAGTAACATAATTTATATTTTTAAATTCAACCCCTCATATAATTATATTTCAAACATTAATTTTATATATAAAAAATAAAAATAATTTGTTTATCTCACAACAATTTTAACTAAACAATTTATATTTTTAAAATTACTAACAAAATTACTTATTTAAAATATTAAAACAAAACTGCAATCACGTAAGCTAAACACTACCTAATCTAACTTGCGTTTTGAATTTTGTTATCTTGACGATGAGAGCAGCTAGCTTAAGGTTATTAAATTATTTGACTGGATGACGAACTGAGAGAGGTTTTTGTTGTCGTTACTTGTTATTTTAATGAAATCTTTGTGTATTCAATTCATGGAAGTCTGTACAATGACAATAATGCATCGTGGTAGAAGGATTGGTGAGGGAGTTCCACTTGTGTTACGGTGAACCATACTTCTAACCTTTTTTTATTTAATTGTTTTAGTTGCGAATGATTTCTTCATTATATTGGATTAAAAGAGTAATTGACCAATTTATTTTTATATATTTGATAGTATTCTTTGACATGTTCATCCTTATATATTTATTATTTTCTCCCATATACTTTTTTTATTATTATTTGTTTTTGATAAAATACCCCTCCAACTATAAGAACATAAAATGGGTGAAACTTAACTATAAAAAAATAAAGAAACTTGAAAACTTTAGGAAAAGAACTTATAAAACATAATAACAATAAAAAGAAAAAAGGAAAAAAAATGAAAGTATCTAGCAAAATCAAAAGGTTAAAATAACTAATCTGATTTTGCAGGACACGAGTTCTAAAATTTTTTCATTAGTCTCTATGTTTTTTCTATATTTTCTATGAATTATTTTAAATTTTTTGAATTGTTCAAAGTTTTTGTCTTTCTGAATTTTTTATTTTTTAAGTTTTTTTGTTCTTAGATTCGGTTAACTTTTTAAAAAATTCTAATTTTTTATATCCTTATAAATATATAAGGATATATGAATTTTAAAAAAAATCGCACATGGAGAAATATGTTCAAGGATCGATGAATATAATGTCCTTAAATCATATCTCTCTCTTTTTCTAAATTGAAATTCACTTGCCAATAATTATTCTTCTAACTTGAATTTTGATTTTCAATTATGAAAAAGTTTTTTTCTTTATCTTTTCCTAAGAATATATTTAAAAAGTTTGTTTTCGTGTTAATAATTTTAAGGTTTTAATACACACACACACTAAAAGGTTTTTTATGGAATATATATTCAATAAAAAAAGGAACTAATCCTAGAGGTCATTTACCGGACATACATGCATTATCCATATTTTTACAAATAATTATTGATCAAAAAAGTGGTCTTTTTTTCATTTTAATCTCTGTTTTTTTTTTTTATTGAATCCTTTTCTAGCCAAGTTGATGGTTAATTATTTCAAAATTGTTAACAAAAACTAAAATTAAAGGATAAACGACCAAAGAGAAAATAGGTGGTTGTTTCTATTGATCTTTAGGTAATATATTTATGATTATATATATATTGTTTAGTGAGTTATAGACATCATAGTTTTCAATTGCATTATCTACTCTTTGCAAGAGTGTTATTACATTTCAAAGAATTGTAAACCTTGAAGAGTTTAGGAAAAAAACTCTTGGTCATTGGTGATATGCATTACCAAGGTAAAAAATCTTAAAGTTGATATTTCTTCAAGTGGTGAAAAAAAGGATTTAATAAGGATTCATCAAGGACATTGTAATCTCTAGCTTGGATTAGTTAATAATATAATACTCAAGACCGGTTTGGTGTGAGGTGTGGATGTGAGTTTGTTGAACCACATTAAAAATCGAGTTTGCAATATGTCTTCCTTATCCTTTAACTTTACGCAATTTAAGTAAATTATTGGTTAATTGTGTTTAATTTTTTTTTGAATTAATTGCAATATTTGTTAATATTAGTGGAACATCTAATTCACCCATTTAGGTGTTATTGTGTCCTTAATCCTATATAACAACAATTGGCATTAGAGTTTGGTTTTCATTTATATAAGTTTGCTTAGACTTTGAGTAAAATTGCAGCCATTAGTTTTAATGTACAAATTGAAGGATCATCAACCTCCAGGCCACCTTTTTTTAATGGTAATGACTATGCATATTGGAAAGTTACGAGTTAGTATCTTTAATCCATTGAATCTGATTTATTGTTATTTATAGAGAATGGACCTTATAAACCTACCATTAACTGAAAATGGTGTTACAATTCCTAAGGCTATGAGTGAGTATATGATGAAAATAGTGTTACATTATCCATTGCATGAAAAGTGTTAAAGACTTGTTATGGTACTCACACTCAATATCGTATTCAAGAAATCAAAGGGTGAGTTACAGTCCTTGAATAAATGTACTTATTCTTTAAAAGATTATTTACACAAAGCAAAATCTTTGGCTGTCTCTCTATGGTGCAGGAAAACCAATGAATGATGATGATTTCATCATTTGCATTTTTCAAGGATTAGGATCTGAATTTGATCTTATAGTAACAAAATTGAATACAAGAGATATTTTTCATCTCTTGAAGGAGTTATTGGCAAACTCCATGAATTTGAAATTAAACTTCAAGAAGCACGAGCAAATACTTCTAACATTGCTTTTTATACAAATCGTGGCTGAAAAAACTCAAAGCCATGGGTGAACCCTGGCACTTAAGGCTGTAATAATCACAATTTCACTAGAAGAAATTCCATGGGCAATACTTCATCATCACGAGCTAAAAAGACTCGATTCCCTCACTTTAATATAGGCTCATCTGGAACTCGTCAGATACAATTCTCACATCATGGCGGTCGTGGATATGGTGGCATCACTTGTTTTCAATGTAAGGGGGGCTAATCACAAAGCAGACAAATGTTTTGCTTTTGATGAAGATCAGTATAAAGCTTTAGCTACTATCAAAATTGGAGAATTTATAGAAGAGATCTGGTATTCTAACACGAGTGCAAACCAACATATGGCCTCTAACACAAATAAAGTTCAAGGTATTAACTCTTATCTTGGCAAAGATTCTTTCATGGTTGGTAATGGTCATGACTTGCCTATCATTAGCACTGGACGCATTCTTTTTCTTACCATTAATCTGAAGTTAAATGATGTTCATATGGTTCCTGCAATTAAGAAGAAACTACCATCTGTCTCTCAATTTAAAAGAAAAAAATTGTTATTTTCTGTTTTATCCATGGGGATTTGTTTTCAAGGACATAAAGATGAATTAGGTTGTCCTTAAGGGATCCATAAAGGATGGGTTGTATCCGATCAACCTGCAACAACTTTCAACATCTCCAGTTAGTTTTTTAGCCAATAAAGTATCTAGCATCTTATGGCATGTACGACTTGACCATCCTTAAGCTCGGATTCTTATAACGTTATGTTTACCATCTATAAATAAACAAAATGCTTTCTATGAAGGCTATGTCTTGGGAAAATCAACAAAGTTACCATTTGAATCTCATAAATCTTATGCTACTTCTTTTTTGTATACACTTCACACAGATGTATGGGGTCCTGCATATGTTTCTTCTTATGATGGCTATTAGTTTTATTTAATCATTGTTGATGAATATTCTTGATATATATGGTTCTTTCTTATGAATTATAGATTTGACGTAGCAAAAATATTATCTACTTTCCTCAAGCAAATGGAAAAATAATTTGATGTTTATGTTAAAATAACTCAAAGTGATGGGGGTGGTGAGTTTATTAATCAAAGCCTGCACAATGTTAATTCATAGATTCTTATGTCCATAAACACTAGAACAAAATGAATTGACTGAACGTCGTCAATGGCATATTGTGGAATATGGATTAACATTGTAATCACATGCTTCTGTTTCAATACAATTCTGAACAGTAGCTTTTCATACCGCAATATTTCTAATAAGTCATCTACCTACTTCAGTTCTTGGTTACAACTCACCGCATGAAGTTATTTTTGGTTATGCTTCTGCTTATAATTCCCTATGAGTTTTTGGGTGCTCCTGCTACCCATTACTTGCACAATTTGGTCGATCAAAATTGGACTTTAAATCCACATGGTATGTGTTTCTTGGTTATTCAAATAATCACAAAGGATATCTCTGTCTTGAACCTTAGACAAGTCGCTTCTACATATCTCATCATATGAAATTTAATGAATCCCAGTTTCCTTATAGATGCATGCAGAAACCTGACACATATATTTCTCAGTTATTTAAAGTTAGAGAACTTCCTCGACTACTCAAGACCATGACTGAAAAAACAATTGTCTTAACTCAACAAATAATACATCATGTTTCATCAAAAATTGTCCAAAGTATATCAGTATCTTAGTCTCCAATTCCTGAACCAATTCCTCTATTCACTACACTAGAATTCAATACTTTAGCACCAGAGGCTTCTCCCATACTTGCTCCACAACGACATCATCATATGGTTACACGAGCTCAAATAGGGAAGTTAAAACCTAAGGTATTCTTCTCTTTATAACATCCAATACCTGTTTGTTTTGTTGCAAACCTTATCACTCAATAACAAGAGCTAGCGTACTTCAACATCTGCAATGGCATCAAGCAATGCAAGATGAAATGGATGCTCTTCACACCAGCAATACCTGAACTTTGGTACCTAAACAACCAAACATGAATGTTATCAGTAGTAAATGGGTGTTCAAAATCAAAACACGATCTGATAGCTCTATTGGAAGGTATAAAGTTCAACTAGTGACTCGTAGATTTACACAACAACCAAGCCTAGATTATAATGAAACCTTTAGTCCAACCATCAAACCTCTATTTAGTTAATCCATACCATTGGGTTATCTCAAGGCTTGTCTGTCAGACAACTAGATGTTAGTAATGTTTTTCTTCATGATGACCTACACGAACAAGTATGTTTGGCTCAACCCCAAGTTTTGAGGATTTATCCCATCCAGATCATGTTTATTGTCTCCATAAAGCTTTGTAAGGTTTAAAGCAGCCCTTTGCCCTTAGTACCTAAAATTCAACACTTATATCCAACAAATGAGATTCACATAATGTCCCTATAATCAATCTTTATTATATCGCACTAAAGGATCAAGCATTCTTCATTTACTTATTTATGTTGATGACATTCTTTTAATAGGAAGTTCCTCTTCACAGATTAACAAGTTTATTGCACACCTATCTTTCATCTTCTATATGAAAGATCTTGGTGACATTCATTACTTCTTAGGTCTTCAAATTGCTTGTTATGAGTCCACTATCACTCATACAAGGTATTTACTATTTCTTCTTTAAAAGTTTGGTCTTGATGGCACCAAACTTGTAAGCACTCCACTAGGGCCTTCAATGTCTGTTGTTGATGGTGTTCCCTTAGTTAATCATTTTCTTTATCGTGGTTTGGTTGGCTTATTATAATATCTCACTCTAACCAAACTCGACATCTCCTATGTTGTTCATCAAGTCTGTCAATCATGCAAGCACCCCATGATATTCAACTCATTGTTGTTAAAAGGATTTTTCAGTATCTAAAGGATACTTCAATGTTGGTCTTCACTACATCTGTACCTCTATTCATAAACTTCGTGGTTTTTGTGATGTCGATTGGGCTAGTTGCAAGGATGACAAACATTCCACTACTGGTTTTGCTATCTTTTTGGGTGATAATTTGATATCTTAAGGCGCTAAGAAACAAGCTATTATGTCTCGATCAACAGCCGAGGCTAAATACCGTGTCTTAGCCTCAACTATAGGTGAGCTTATGTGGTTTGTGCATTTACTCAAGAATATTGGCTATTGTGTCCCTCCTTCTACATTGTATAGTGACAATATTAATGCCATTCACATAGCCAAGAATCTAATGTTCCATCACCGTACAAACACCTCAAAATTGATGTTCACTTTGTTCATGAATGGGTTGCGAGTGGTGTTCTCTCTTTGGCATACATTCCAGGATCGGATCAAATTGTGGATGTTTTTACCAAATTCTTTTGTGCTACAAAATTTATTCCAAATCATGGCAAGCTTTGTCTCAGTTCAGCCCCACCTTGAGCTTGAGGGGGATGATGAGATATAGAGATATGCAGATGCAGAGATCTTGTTGAGATCTCTTTACTGAGAGATCCTCTATTAGGATCTCTCTACCAGGATCCTCCCTATTTATTCACTTCATGATCCCCATAATATTTGTAATTCATTATGTTTCTATAATCTCTGTAGACAAATCATACACACACACACACACACACACACATATATATAGTAAGAATCAATCCTGCATAAATGTCCTACAATGCCTCTTTAAAGGTAATAACAATATATAGAAATATAAGTTTAGCTTTTCCTATAAGCATCATCTTTTTCTTTTTCAACAATAGCATGCTATAAATAATTGACAGGTTGAGAGACCTTTAGAGAAGGAGCCCTTATAGATTATGATGCTAAAAAATAAAAAATATATATATTAGAAGACAAGTTATCTAATAAGGTATAATGAATAACTAAAGTATAAAGATTTCTCACCAAATTTGTTTTTTGCTCAATTTCCTAACTGATCTACTCGCTAGATTTTTAGTAAGCCTTCTCTTACCATCTTTTGTAAAAGGTTCTTCATCATATAAAAGTTTCTTAGCCATCTTTTTTAAAAAAGGGTTTAAGATGATATATATATATATATATATATATATATATATATTGCTTTATTGTACAATAGGAAAAACCTTAATTAATTTTCTAATATTAGCATAAAGTCTCTCACACTATAGAATCCAAAATTATGTTTTGTTAACTATGTTACATTTTTCACTTCCTTTAGAATTTTGAAAATTATTGTCTAGATGAGAACTATTAATGATAAGTACATTAAAAATGGAACACATTATACAAACTTTGATTGTCTTGCCACGAAATAAAGGTTATAGGGCTCATAAGAAAAATAGTTGTTCCTTTATAATAAATCTATCACTAAACTAAACTGTAGATTCTTTTAGGTTAGAATAATTTTTCACACTACAATGTTCTCCTCTCCCTTAGAATTTATCCTTTGACATTTAAGAATCAATAGCCATCTAGAACAGGTTCTTATAGACACTAAAATGACCATGGATTGGTCACTCCTCCTTGTCATGGATAGAAAAATAATAGGGAGTCTAAATTCGACAACACGACACTAGATTCATGAAAATTTATAGTTTCCCATGCTTAAATCCACCATAAAATTCAATAAAAGTTTCATTTTATCATGAAAGGGTGGTTGGTCTTCACCTCTCACTTGGCATTCCTCTAATACCATATATATATATATATGATTTAACATAAAAGGTCTTAGGACAATGGTCCTACCATTAGCCAAGGTCACCATTATATTTAACTAGGCCTTATTTAATTTATAAGACCTCGAAAAAATTAAATATCTATATGCCCAAAAGAGAAGACAAAAAAAGAAAAGAAAAGAAGAAGCTATATGTTCTATCTAGAAGGAAAATTTAGTTCATTTCTTCTCCTTCTTAAAAATAACACTATATTTAGGAGTACTTACCAATATGTCTTCAAATTGACCTATAATAAATTATATGGATGTACAAAGCTAACCTCTTGAGTATAGGCTTCTATTAAAGCCAAAACATATAGAAATATCATTTGCATCCTATACCTAAATACAAAGATGTTATTTGATTTAACTAAAAAATAATAAAGTTGTCACATTTCCTTGCTAGGCTTAGTGGTAATCCCATATAGTTGGATTATGTCAAAGATCTATTAGCATGGTTTTATTCTCTTTATATATTGAGGCTTGCTTGATTTTTCTAGAGTGAAAGCCTTTCTTTATACATCTAAGGCAAACAAGTTATCTTCTTCTTATATAATTTCTTCTTGATATTGCCCGAAGACATTCTTAAATCAATTTTTTTAGGGAATGCTGATGATAGATCAATGTACATTAGTGATTCAATCTATGTAATGCTAGAAGTGGGTGATAAGAGAAGGGTTTTATTTTGCAAAGCTTGAAGATGTCATTTATGTGTTTAAAGAGAGAAGTAAGGTTAAAGTTTATCCTCTTTTTTTAGAAATCATTAATTTCTTTAAATAAGGATTGGGGGCTTTTTAAAGAAGATGAAATGATAGGAAGTTAATTGATTGAATTGATAAATTAACTATAAATCAAAATTGTAGTTATTGTAACTGTAATATCATGCTAAAAAGCTAGAAAACATTTTATTTAGAAATTTCTTAAATGTCTAACATATTAGACAATGAAATATGGTGGACATTTTGGAAAAATAGTTTTTGATTTTCCATTTCATTCATGGTCAATTTTATGATTGATTGAAATATAAAAGGCAAATCAATATTCTTTCATTTATATTAAATAAAGAAATATGGATGCATTATTTATATCAAAGTTAAACCGTTCATGTATCATGTGATTAAGAACAATAAATTTTATTATTACTTTTTAAGAAAAATAATGAAGAAAAATAAAATCAAACATCAACCAATAAAGAAGGTTAAGCTCGAAAATCAGATCCTATATATATATATATATATATATATATATAACCTAACTTATGGATATTATAAATTGATATAACCATATGTTATTATAGAGATGTTTACTAGAAAAATATGTGCAAGTAAATAAGTGCAAATTATGCTAGGATTAAGATTGTACATTCTTTATATGTTATAGATTGTTTTTTTAAGCTTAAGATTTTATGTTTATGTGAGATTTTATCTCTATAAAAATATAAATATATCATCTAATAGCTTAAAACAATGGTTAGTCTTATATACATAATTTATTATACAATTTACTCATAATTTTATGCTACTTATTGCTTTCTTTTACGTATGACAATATATTTCTTTTCCTTACACATTTTACTAGTCATCTTATGTGTGCTTCAATTCAAGTTGAATCAAAAGTTAATTTTCTAAAAAGATGTTCAGGCGTTTTAAGAGTGTTTTTTAGCTTAGAGAAAAAAAATTAATTGTTAAATAAAAATTTAACACATGATTTTCATCAAATAAATCAAGAATTATATATGTGAATAAATGTTAAAAAGAGTCATAAACGCTTGCTAAAAAATAAATTAAAAATTCAAGAAATAGATACAGATTAAAATAGTTGATCTCGTGCCAAAGAGGAGTTAATCAATTTTATTTAATTAATTATATGTCAATTTTTCTTATAAGAAAATTAATAATTTAAATTTCAATGAAAAAAGTAATTTGCATGTATAATTCCTTCTTTTCTTAAAAATATATATTTTTCTCTAAAAGAATATAGTTTTTTGTTTTTCACTATATGCTTTATTTGATAAAAACTAAGAGAAATTAGAATAAATATCAAAAACAAATATGAACAATTTGAAATAATGATATATAAAAAAAGTCTCTTCAATTAAAAAACCCCTTCATATTATTAATGAGGTTCTTTTGTTACCATAATATTTATTTTATTTTAAAAAAAGCTTATCGGAATCATAAAGACAAGTTTTAATAAAAAAAAAACAATTTTTTGATAATCTTGACATGAATATATTAAAAAATATAAGAATAATACATTGCTCGAGCAATTCCACAATAAAATTTTTAGAGTTTATTTTTTATCTAATTATACAATAATAAAATAGACATGGGTAGAAAAATCAATGAATAAAGTTTTAAAAAAAAATCATGAAAGAATATAAAAAGATCACTCACTAATATTATAAAAAGAACACTATAGTCTTAGCTGAAAACCAAGTAAAAATGGAATAATATTTAATAAAATGATATCCTTGAGATATTTTTAAGTAATTTATTTAAATACAACTTAATTAAAATAGAATAAAAAAGCCATAAATGCCTTAACTAAAAAAAAGGTTGTGCAATTAGGCTTGAGTGGGCCAGCACTCTTGGCCCATCACAAAGGAGGCCAAGTCCACATGCTTTGCAATCTTCTTTTTTAAAAATAAATAAATTATGAGAATAATGTGGTGTTTATAGTGGTAAATGATAGACTTTAAATAATTTAATGTGATTAAAAAGTCAAGTCCCTACTTATTATATCAAAAAAAAAAAAATCAACCCATTTTATACTTGAAAATACTAAAGAAACACCCTATAAACCTCCACAAACCAATATATAATCTCTAATCAACCATTTATTTGTCAAAAAACTAAAACATCATCCAATTCAAAGATGTTATCTATTTTTTCTAGCAAGATAAAAAGTAAAAAACACCTCAAATCAAATAGAACTCATTGACATAAAAATCAATTTTTTTATTATCAAAATGTTATTGACTGATAACTTTTTTTCATGTCTTTCATTTTCCTTTGATTTCTCTTTTATTGCAAACCCTATGACTGAAACATGAAAAAAATAGTTTTGAATCAAAATATAAAATGTTAAAACTAAAGGAATCAAATGAGGAGTTAATAGAGAATATGTGAATAAAAGTGAAATTATTCACCTAAATTTCAAATGAGCCACATTTTTTTTTAGCTTGGTTATTTCCCTTTTAATTGAATATTTAAAATTTCAAACTTTATTGGCCTCTAATCAAGTTTTAAAATCCGACTAAAACCTTGAATTCCCGAGAATATACAAATAGAAAAGACCATAAACCAAAAGAAAACGACCACAAGCCGTACTGAATTTTTTTCATTCAGCCATGAACGCTTCTTCCCTTTACTACAACCAGCTTCATCCTTTTTTCTCTTTTTTTCTTTTTATAAGAGCTTCATCTCCTCATCCTTTTTTAAACAAGGAAAATCACCTTGCAACTTGCAAGTCAGCAAATAACAAATGGAAATCTATCCTTGAAGTTTCTTCCATACCACCCATATACTTTACCATCAAAGAATAATATTATCTTACAACCATGAAACAGGCAGTCAATTCACCAATACATCTTACGTGTCCTCCAAGGAATTTGTTTTTTTCACAATACGTAGGGAATTAAGGAAGAAAATGCCTACAATGCTACAACAAAAAGAAAGCTTCACAGCCGTCCAATAAATAAACCCAAATGAGAGGGGAAAGAACACAAAAGATTAGCTTTGAACAGTCATTCAACAAAAAGCTCCAAGGTGCTTCATCTTTGACCAAAGAGATTGGAAATGACAAAGCACATAATGATCTTGAATAGAGTGATCATGTTAAAGTTTTAAAGCAGCAGAAGAATGGTGATGAGCATAGCCAAATTGGACAGGAAGATACACGCACCAATCTTGGGCAGCCCATTTGGAGGTCCCGGTGGTACTGCTGCAGCTCCACCGCCTGGAACCGGGGCAATTGCTGTATTAGAGGGCAAGGGTCCCTCCTCAACATCAGATGCAGTTAACACTGGGTTTGGAGGCTCAGCTGGGGGCATGGCACCAGTTGGGATTAGCTGCATGAGATCGCCAGGCTGAGCAGGGCTCATGTAAGGACGTAAACTACTGTTACTGCCCAAGCATCGGTTCCCTGCAATAAAATGGAGCAATGTGTTACTAAATGGCAAACAGATATCACTACATGTCTGGTGGATAAATTTATTATGGAATTTCCCTAAAATCTGAAATGAGACTAGCACAAATAATGGCTGTTAAATATATTCTCAAGTCATATTGTATGATCCTAACCTGATTTCTACATGTACTATGCGAATCTATTTTTCTCAGCCTAGTACAGTATGAAATTAAACTGACATTTTCATGAGAACAAGATCATCTAAGGAATAATTTGTACAGAACATACAACTTCGTCCAGGATTCACTCTGTATTGTTGCATATAAACTAGAAACATCAGTGACTTACTCTTGTATCTGGCAGAAGTCAGAGGGAATTCTGTGATAACACCGCTGATGTTGGCTCCCATGACGTAGGAGTTAATTTCAACTGTTGAATCTGAGAAGAAGTCCCATGCCTGAGATACAAACTCATTGCTGAAAGTTTCCACATAAACTGAGAGCCCATGCGATTGCAGCTTTGGCACAACATTTGTGACACCAATGAGGAATGAAGAACTTTCAGGAAAGACAGAGGCCTTGCTGATGACCACAGAATTAGCAAACTCTTTGATGTCCTTCAGTGCAGCATCTTGAGCATCTTCAATATCCTCTTCAATCCGGTACACAGGCTCATAATTGTTTTTGTCCCTAAATTTCATTAAAACTGAGCTGTTGGTGGACTCAATCATAACTTTCTTGGAAGTTGGATCATCATAACCAGCTTTGCTCATGACATCAAGTACTTTGTCAGTAACGGGCAATCCCTCTTTCTCTATAAGATAGGCTGCATTCTGAAACGAACAGAACAGACAACAAACATCAGTCAGGGTGGGAACAACCTTCATTTTTTCTACTGAGCTGCATGAAATGTGGACAAAAAAAAATCACATATTCTTCTTTTTTTTGGCTGCTGTTGAAGACCTTATTCTATTATTCTATGAGAGAAATCCTCAGGCGTGCAATTATAGCTCAAAGGTCTGTACTAAGCATCTGAGCTACTCATGAGACTAGAAGCATGGCAGGAAGTTACGCCAAAGGATGCGGTTAATACAACCACAGGAACCAATGTCATCTTTATTGCTACAAAAGAAATGAAAATGCAGATTGCTAGCAGATGAGATATCTGAAATGAGCAACCATTGAATATGATGGTCTATTAAGTTTCATCAACCATGGAAACTAATACCTGTGTGAAATGGTTTCCAAGTTGGGGAAGAAACATAAAAGAGATAATATGTTCCACTGACAGAACTAACCAATTAAGCACTGCTTTTGTTTACTAATAAGGTGTAGTGTGATGATAAATTTGATTTTGATAACATGTTTTGCATCCAACAGGAAAAAATGTAAAATTTCAACAAACAATCAAAGGAATATTAAGTGCAAGCAGTTTATGCAAGTTCAGAGTAAAAACGCAGCAAATGCTATAGCATGAATCAGATGATTCAAACGAAGGATCATGTACGAGTAATGTGAGCTTAGCAAAAACTCACCTCAATGCTAATCAAGACACCAGAAAGCGAGCTAGTGTTCTTTGCCAATGCTAAGAAATCAGACAATGTCAGAAACTTCCCTGAATTTCTGAATTTGGGATTCCGTATCAATTCAAATTTTGAATATGGATTGGAAATCACCGCTACAATGAAAAAAGAAACGGATCAATACAAAATCATTATCTTCAATGAAAACATTTTGACAATCATACATCCACAAAGAAACATAATATGGAATTCAAACAACAACAACTAGATTACAAAGCAGAATTTAGAGTTCGGCAGGAGTAAAAAAAAAAAGAGCAGAGGAATATTTCTGTTCCTTTTCTCACAAAATTCTACCTTTTAAAATGTAAAGAGAGCAAAATCAAAAGAATGGTGCCAGGCAAAGGACATTTGCGTTTAGTATTGTTCCAAGAATTGTAATCTCTGTAATTCTTTTGATGTATTTATTCTCAAATCTCAAGTGGTGGGAATAGCTGGTTATGAGATCTTGTCTTGTGACTCCCACGACCAAGACATCATTTCCTTTGAGCCCTAGATGGATGTGTTTTTTTGGCTGGCCACTCTTTATTTGTCTTCCTCAATGTCCTACATTATTTTAACTTTGTGATCCAGTAATGAGCATTCTATTTTAGCAGAATGTGAGGATTGAGTAATGCCCCCCCATGTAATTGTTTGTTTATAGGCCAAACTTTTTCCCGCACTAAAAGGAAAAAATTATAAAAAAATCATGTTTTATTGGGAAGGGGGTGCAACAGAAGATTGAAAAAGCAAAGAAGTAAAAGGCAACCAGTTTGAACTTACGAGTTAAGTTCTGAATCTCACTCCATGCTAAGCTAAAGGTGAATATCCCATTGCCTGCCTTAATCTGTGGAATAATCTGTGAACGATTGCTGTAACTTGATTGGGCAACTGTTGTACTATCATAAAGATTTATAGAGCCTAAGCAAAATGGTATCCCGTCTTTTGATATTTGAACAGGGCAATCAATAACATCAGCACCATCTAAAATAGCATTCTGGTAAGCCAAATCAGTGCAACCAGGGTAGTCTCCACTTGCACCATTTTTTGAAATGACCGAAAGGTTCACTGAACCATGAGAAAAGGAGGAAGAAGAGGTAAGTACTAATGTTCAAAAAATGCAATATCCTTTGAAGTTAAATCTCATATAAAAAGAATCAGAAAATAATTTTGCACCTTGAGGTGTAGCATTCTTGCCTAGACCAGAAAACAATCTGCAATACAGAAGGAGAAATCAGAATCTCAAATTATTTTTCTCCGGATTAGGAGAA